>LPNX010459891.1:566767-700029 GCA_001517045.1 Pseudotsuga menziesii | reverse complement strand
TCTTGTGATGCTGTTTCTTTCAGTGATCCTGTTTTATATGATTTTATTATGAAAAATGAAATGATATACTGATGTCTTAGTTAAGCATATGAAAATTTAACATGATGATGAATATATGATATAATCTCCCCTCCAAACATTAAGAGGGAGTCTGAAGAAATGAATAAATCGTCCAGTTCCATTGATCTAGTTGAGCAAGATGATGCTCCCACCGATACGGCAATAGGCTTGAAAAGACCTAGATGGGCACGACATATTTCACAGAATGCAAAGGAGCATGATGTTCCGCATGGAGAAAATAGGAGGCCATATTTGTTGCTAGAGGGCTCTCTCAGAAAGAGTGAGTCGATTATGATGAGACATTTGTTCATATGGCTCGATATGCTTCCATCTGATCTATTATTGTTATTTCAGCTATGGGATGGAAGTTATATTAGATGGATGCCAAGACAACCTTTCTCAATGATATTGTTGACACATTAATTTTTGGGATTAGGAATATGATAAAGGCAGAAGAATATTTTCCTAGGTCAAGGAAATTACACCATGGATATAGAGATTCAGAATGTTGGACTGCAAGTCCATAGCTACTCCAATGGATACAAATTTGAAGAAGCTGAGGTATTATGCTTCATATTCAAATTTGATTGATCCCACCTTGTATTTCCAATTGATTGGGTCCTTGGTGTATATGAAGAACACCAGAACATATTTTTTTTTTTTTTTTGTGAATGCTCTCAGTCAGTTCATGTGTGAACCAAGGAGGATTCACTGGATTGCTGCAAAACACGTACTCAGATACTTATGTGGCACTATGGGATATGATCTACAATATGAATCAGATTGTGACTTCTGATTGCAAGGGTTTACATACTCAGATTGGTCCAAATGCACTACATATAGGAAGAGCATTTCAGGATGTTTTTTTCTGTTTGATTTCTACAGTGATTTCCTAGTACAATAGGAAGCAGAAATCAGTAGCTCTCAGTACTGGAGAGATCGAGTATATGACTGCTAGTTCAGAATCCAAGGAAGCAGTTTGGCTTCGTAAACTTCTTGCAAGATTGTTGGCCATATTGTAGATCCAATCGTGATTCACTAAGATAACTAGAGTTGTTTGCAGGTGTCATTGAATCCTATATTTCATGACAATTCGAAGCACACAGAGACTCGGTATCACTTCATAGATTATATGGTGCAGAAAGGTGCGGTCAAGATCTAGTATATTTCGAAAAATGACCAGACTATAGATGTTCACACCAAGCCTCTTCCTAGGATGAATCTTGAATACCTTTGTAGAATACTTGGAGTAGAATAGAACATATCCCTCCTTGAGAGGGAGAGGTGACTGAGAGCCATTTACCATACTTTCACCCTGATACCTGTACTTGTCCAGGTTCTCAACCAGGTATGGGATAAATCGCATTGGTAGATGAGATAGACTAGTAGTAGATGGCATGGTTCACCCAGGTACCTTTGCTCATCTAAGGTATCAGCTAGGTATGGGAGAAATCACATCGACATATGAGACAGATAGGTAGTATATGGTCGAGTTCACATAGGTTCCTTTGCTCGTCTATGTGCTCAGCTAGGTATGGGAGTAATACCATCGGCATATGAGTTGGATAGGTAGTAGATGGTTGTGTGATTTCATAGGTACCTCTACTTGTTCAGGTTCTCATTCAGGTATGGGAGTACCCCATCAGCAAATGAGATGAATAGGTCGTAGATGGTTGTGCACATGTGCTCATCCGGGATATCTAGCCAGGTATGGAAGTATTCCATCGATAGTAGAGACGGATATGTAGCAGAATATTCTCTCTTATACATTCAAATAGAATAAATTTATAAAGACAACCTTCAGTATGTTTAGATATGATGGAGACCGTATAGATGTATAGATGAAACCTAGATGATGATGATGTTGATCAAGACCGAAGAATATCTTCCTTGTTGAGAGGGAGTGTTGGAGTTTGTACAACTTTAGAAGCCATTATTATTGTCCTCCTTTGGGATTTGAACTTGTTTTAATTATTCATCTAAAAAATAGAAAGAACAATGTAATCCTTGGGGAGAAAATCCAACAATAAAAGAATAAATAAAATAATAAAATATAAAAATATTTGTTGCACCCCCAAGTGAAGTTGGGCCCAGTTATTATATGGGTGGAAAACCAGTATAAATAGAAGGTGCCCCTCCTCATTTTAGCACACAACAGCAGTGCAGCAGCTACACAATAGCTCGTAGTTTTCTAGGAATTACAACAACTTAGAAGTAGACTTATTTTTAGGGTTTCATATTTGGAAGGCATTTCCATATTTTTCCTTTTCTTTATTCATTGTACTCTGATCTAAGAATTATCATCTCTAAACGAAGGTTGCTGGGTTTTTTCCCAATTGGGTTTCCCAGGAGAAAAATACTAGTGTTATTGTTATGTGCTTTTTCTATCTTCTAGTGATCCTATTGATAAATGCAATTAAGATATACTACTATAATTTATAAGAAAATCTAACATGAATGGTGTTAATTATTGATCATATTATTATAGTACATCTTGTAGATGGTATGGTACACATTTATAATACATTGGAAAAAATTAGTGAGGATATCGAAGCCAATTGGAAATGTACAAGTTTCATAGTGAGATTTGTTAGGCTTATAATCCTCGCTTTTCCAATTTGGTCATTTATGTCTAAATCAGGAGTCCTTTGAGTCTATTTTTAGTCACTAGCACCATTGGGTACACTTGGCCTAATTGGGGAACATGTACCAGTTACTAAAGTGTGGGGAACACTAATTAAGGCTAACTGCCACCGATTTCACTTGCATGCATCAGTTTAGGAGCCTCCTAGATCAATCCCTAAAAATTAGGAGCCACTGGGAGTGCCGGCACCAACCTCCATTAGTTGAGTTCAGTTGGTGACTAGTCAAGCTCATTTAGGAGTTAGTTACATTTAGTTCTAGTCTGTTACACTTAGTTAGCACTAGATTTGCATGGCTGCATGCAGGTGAGGCACATTTACTCACCTACCTCAGTCAGTTAGACAACTAGTTAACACTGAATTAGACCATTAGAGGAAATTTGAGGTCTAAAATGGACCTCCTAAGGAAAATAATAAAATAATGGTTAAAATAATAAAATAATGGTTAAAATAATAAAATAATAGTTAAAACAATAAAATAATAGTTATTAATTTTGGGGGACGAATGAAAAAAACTACTATTTTTGTTCATATTTTCGACATATCTCCATGTGTTTTTACTCAAATTCAAAGTGGGAGAGCTTGCTGGATGCATAACTTAATTCCGCATCCAACGAGTACCCATAATGCATACTTTTGACAAACCTCGCTACCCCAAAAACAAGAAATACCTGAAAAAATGTGATGATGATGTTATCATCATGTTTTTCAGCTATTGCTTGTTTTTGGGGTATCGGGGTCTGTCAAAAGTATGCATTGTGATGCAGAATTAAATTATGCATCGAACGAGATCTCCCACTCTGAATTTGAGTAAAAACACAGGGAGATATGTTCAAATACGAACAAAAAAATTAGTTTTCTTTTATGACAAATATGTCAATTCAACCATTATGGTTGACTCATTTTATTGAAATTCTATTGGTTCTTGAATTGCAACTCACAAAATTTATTGTTGGCCCGTTTTCTTATAAGGCCCATTTTAGACCCCAAATTTCCTCTAATGCACTTGAGTTGTGATTTTGAACTCTGGTGAACTCCGATAATGATTTAGACAAGGTCAGTTAACCATTTAGTCAAGTAGAGTCAAACCAATTCGAATTTATTCACATGGATTCAAATTGCATGAGGATATTTAGCCATTGTACTTCATTGTAATTAACTATCAATTACTTTTGATTAATTAAAGAATTCACAATTGCAAGTCATTTTTGCATTGTTTCATTTTTCAATTTCTGAGTAAAATTGTGTGATCTATTATGTGACTTGTGTGTTGATCCATAGATCTATGTGATCAATTTAATATGGTATTAGAGCCTCGGCAAGACAAGTCACTTATCCTACTACATATTCATACTTGGATCAAAACATTTTGAGCAAAATTGCTCCTTCCAGCACTACACCAGAAACGGAGAATTTACCACTTATTTTCCCAAGTTAAGGAATTGTTGATCAAGATTGCTTGATTAAATATTCTAGTTATGAAAGAAATTCCAAAAGTGCAGGCTGTCGACCTTATTTTGTGTGTTTGATTCTATTACTTATAGGTTTATCAGTCTCCTTCATTGCATTCGCTACAAGCATCTCAGACTCCTTCACTGCATTTGCTACAAGAGCTCAGCCTCCTTCATTGCATTCTAAATGGCTCCTCCAATGGAGCTTCTCACTTCTTTCAAATACCACTAGTGGAAGTAGGACATGGAGATGCAGCTACTCTCCAAAAGACTCTTCAGAATCACAATGGAGATAGAGGAAGAGCCAATTCATTATGTTGACAAAGAAAGGTACTGGAATAGGCTTGATGAATCATATAGATGTCTGTGCCTCTCAATCTATCGATATCTTCTCTTCCACATCAATGGATTGAATAATCCTAAGAATATTTTGGATAATATTTCTTCCTTATTTGACAAGAAGGATGACCTGAGGATCTATCAGTTAGATAATGATCTTATTTCTCTTAATCCAACAAACTTTGAAACACTAAATGACTTCTTAACCAAATTCAAGCATCTAGTGTTCCAGTTGAAGCTGTGCAAGGTTGAGAAGGAGGATGATCAACTCATCCTTGCCATTCTATCAAAACTTGGTGCATATAACTACTCAGTCTTTGTATCAACCTTCATTCAATGAAGCTTACTACTCCAAATTAGAGGATTCCTACTCTTAAATATTTCATTGAATCTCTCACCCAGGAGCATGACAAGTTGATCCAAATGGGTATCATTCGATCTTCCAAAGATCAAGAACTAGTTGCTAGAGGACCTAAGGTAGCAAATGATAAAGGCAAGCAAAAGGATGAGTCTCCTATGGAGAAAGAGCATTCAAATGAGCCTTCAGGTTTGAAGAGAAGCAAGAGGAATAGAAAAGGAAATACCCTCCATTCTTAATGTGGAAGGGTCTTTCATCTCAAAAGCTCCTGTATGAGAAGACCAATTGATGAGATGGCTCCGCTTCTGAAGAAACATAACATTATTGTACTTGCTAGCACGAGGAAGGCTGACCATAGAGAAGAAACTGAAGAACATGAAGAGACATGCCATGCATTGAAGTCTAGTTTCTCAACAACACATGCCTTCCTCATTGATTCTGGAGCTTCCAATCATATGGTTGCATACAGAGAATCATTCTCTTCCTTGCAGTATTTTGATGTTCCTAGTATTCAGATGGGAAATAATAGTCAAATTCAATCCAAAGGGAAGGGTTCTATCAAGCTTGAACATGGAAAGTTCAAAGATGTGCTTTATGTGCCCTCCTTATATGAAAATCTATTATCTGTATACCATATGGTTCATACTGGCTCTCCAAAGCGAGTGATATTTGGTCCTGACTCAGTGGAGAACACAGATATCTCTACTGGGAACATCATAGAGAATGGTGATGCTAATCATGCATCCAAGGAATATGAGTTCTCACACTTCATGCCATTTTCAGAACCAGTGCACTCTCAGCAGCCACTTGAAAGGGAAGGTTAAAAAATTCCATCTACTTCTTTTGCAATTTCCACTAGTATTGCAGAACCAGTTGTATCAGTTTATGAGATTGAGATTCAAGGTGATTTAGATCAAGACATAGTCCCTGCTCCCAAGCAAGAAGCTAGGAAGATGACTAGAAATCCATATGACACTCAGAAGACAAAGAACCTTTCACTATGTCATGCAATCTTACCTCCTTCAGAGAGATGCAACAAACTACTTGTAAGATACTACATGGAAAGGGTGATCTATCACACTGCATTTAGAATAATAGAGTGGATCATACAGCTCTTCATCAAGAAAGAGGAAAAGGTTACATTCAACCTTTTTTCCATCATCATTTTGAGAGAAGATGGAGAAGTCTACATGCCATGCCCCATGATACCTATGCATAGAACATCATGGATGATGCTTCGCTACATCACAGAGATTGCAGTAACATATTTTTTAGTTTTTCAAATTTGAATTCTGATTCTATCTACTTAGTTAGAGGGGGGTCTTTTTTCCCATGTGGTTTGTTCCCCAGTTTCTTGTATTGAGCAATTACTTTACTTGTTGTAATAGGTGACCTAGGGCCTTAGTTACCAGGGCCCACAATTTTTCCAAGTTAGCATTCAAGGGGGTGTTAGTATTATAATCCTCCCTTGTCCAATTTGGTCATTTATGTCTAAATCAAGAGTCATGTATAAATCGGGAGTCCTTTCAGTATATTTTTAGTTACTATCACCATTTGGTCCACTTGGCCTAATTAGGGTGAATGTACTAGTTACTAAAGTATGGGGAACACTAATTTTGGCCAATTTCACTTATTGCACTTGCATGCATCAGTTTAGGAGCCTCCTACATCAATCCCTACAAATTAGGAGCCATTGGGAGTGCCGACACCAACCTCCATTAGTTGAGTTCAGTTGGTGACTAGTCAAGCTCGGCTAGGAGTCAGTTACATTCAATTCTAGTCTGTTACACTCATTTCTAATCAGTTAGCGCTAGGTTTGCATGGCTTCATGCAGGTGAGGCGGATTTACTCACCTACCTCAGTTAGTTAGACTAGTTAACACTGAATTAGACACTTGAGTTGTAATTTTGAACTCTAATGAACTCCGATAATGATTTAGACAAGGTCATTTAACCATTCAGTCAAGTAGATTTAAACCAATTCAAATTTCTCACATGGATTTGAATTGCATGAGGCTATTTATCCATTGTACTTCATTTTAATTAATTATCTAATTACTTTTGATTAATGAAAGCATTCACAGTTGCAAGCCATTTTTTCAATGTTTCATTCTTCAATTTGTGATTAAAATTGTGTGATCTATTCTATGAGTTGTGTGTTGATCCATATATCTATGTGCTCAATTTAATAAGATTTGACCTCAATCCCCCCTAGGTGGACCAATGGATCCCCAACTCAGTATAAATAGTCATGAATGAAGGTGTGAACATTGGTGAAGTGTGTTGGGGAATTAACGAGTCCAATACAAGCGTGGGTGAGAAGATAGAGGTGAGTGCGAGTCTCAATGTGTCAATAAATGCTCCTAGGAGAGCCAAAATAGGAAAAATACACCACTAGTGCCCCCAGTCAAACCTAGATCCCCGAAATCAAGGAGGTAGCGCTCCAAGGAATTAATTAGGGTGCACATGTGCTAAGTTGACCAAACTAAAGTGTTGGAGTGTGTGTGAAAGGTCTGAAAATAACCAGTTCACCTCCTGTATGAATTTCCCTAAGTATAACCATAGCAAATTGATGCATAGAAGCAAATGATCTTGTATAGGGTATAAACCAAGGTACTAAGGATGCATTACTGCTCCAAAAATTATGGTTATTTATTGTACTGACATTAATTTTGTGTATGTTATTATGATTAACCCATTTAACTATAATTTGATATGGTAACTATTGTGTGTGTGTTGAGTTTCTAGAATATTAGTAGAAGGTTGGCACACTTTTAGAATGGCCCACATTAAAACTATTTAATGGCATAATACAAATTTGTTTGTTAATATAACAATTTTAGTTCTCGACATAACAAGTAATCTTGTCTACGTTGAGTACCATGTTTTATATATTAGGAGGTTGTAAACATTTTATAGTCGGCAAGAGAAACTATTATATAAGTGTATGGTAAGTTTATTTTTCTAACGGTCAAAATCATAGTATAAATTATGTATAGGTTGAGTTATCATAGTAAGTCCAATATATCGACATTATTTTAGAGTGACGTGTAATGTTGTAGAATTATGGCATACTTCCAACATCTTATTTATTATTGCAACAATTATAAATATTATCATAGTAACAATTATTCTCTTTGTTGAGTATGATGTTTTATTATTGGAAGTTGGCACCACTTGATAGTCGACAAGAGAAAACAAATTATGGCTTTAAAGTCTAGGTTTTACCCTTGTAATGATTAAAATAATTTATGGATTAGGATATAAACATGTTTTTTATTATTCTTGTCATTGGTGGTGGCATATTTAAAAAAAAGTGGATGAATGTTTGCTTTGTAAATACTAGATTAATGTGAGAAATTTCTTACCTATAAATTTAATTAATGATATTGATATTGGTAATGCCTTCATTATTTATTAATACTAATTAATTGAACAATCAAATCAATTATGAACTAGAATAGCATTAGTGTAATACACTTTGATATTTTTCAAATACAAAAGGAAGGAAGGAAAACTAACCGAACTAGTTATTGCAAGTGTTCATTACTTATGTAAGATGTGTTTAAATATGTTGAATTAATAAGAGCATATTAATATTTCTCTAAAACATAGATTTCTTACAATATTAATATTATAATTAATATATATTTATGTATCAAAACAAAGTTCATCAAGATTTGACTCATGAATTATTAATAAATTGTGTAGTTATTTAATGATATATTAATATTGTGTTTGTAACAATCATTAACGTTTTTAATATTGACACTTAGTGTAACTGCTTTGTTTGTGTTGAGTATAAGTTATTACACTAATTCAAAGTTGGCACCACTTTAGAGTTTACAAGAGAAAATATAATTATCAATTAGAATGCAACATAGTACCACAATTAAATTTATATCAAATATAATAAGAAATAATAATGAAAACCCACTTCAAACCTTCTTGCAAGTGCCTTACTTTTATTCATAGAGCAAGTCTAAAAGATGTTTTTAGGTGCATTATTGAATTTGACTATGCACACTTAATAAAGTGAGATGTTAGGTTGATCTAAATAACATATTGAAAAGTTAAATATCGAATGGTGTTATGTCATTAGAATAAAGTATTGTCACATGAATGAACATTGAAGTTGAACCAAAATTTGCATATATGCACTAAATGATATTAAATTCCTCAAAAAATAACTTGAAGAGAATATTTGATATGCTACAAACATTGAAAAGTGTTTCTTCATGTATATTAATAAGTCATTCAAAGAACAAAATTATATTCATGAATCATCTCCACCTAATCTCATTATATTCGCTCAAGCAGATCAAGTACAATTTCTACACCACATTTATTTATTTTGGTTCCTACAATCTTATTTCTTTGGCATCCTTGTCAAATATATGGTATTAATTGGAATAGATCCAAGTTTTGTGTCATCGATATTTGGTATCCAATATTGTTCTAAAAATTTTCCCTTGTATTTCCTTGAACTAGGCTTCCACCAATCAACCTTTACAAGAAGAGCCTCACTTTCATAATCTTGGAGGATATCTATGGTGTATTTTTCCATCCAGATCATCTCTTCTTGATCCTCATTTCCTCATCTAATGAGAAACATATTTCCTTTCTCTACATCAATCGTAAGGTTGAATGTTCGATTTGTATTGTTGCACTTGGGTCCAAAATATATAGGTTCATCTACACATTATCAAAATCCCCATCCATAATACTTGGTATTACATGGAGTGCATTATGATTAGCATTGACATTTTGTCTTGTCTTGGGCCAAAAATCATGAGAATATGAATCACTTCCATCCACTGTTGTACGATCATGTATATTTAATCTACTGCATCAAGAACTACTTTCCAATACTTTACTTTTTAATTCCATTCCTCTGTAACAAATGGTGAATTATCATTTCCAATAGTATCTTTCCAATTTTTATGCATGATGCTATTCCTTCCTTTATTTATTATAAACATACATCATTCTCTTTGGGACCTACGAAATATGTATTCGCTGGGGGAAATATAGATCGACCTTCATCATATATATTCCACAAATCGACTAGTTCTAACCACTCAATATCTATGATGGATTCTTTATACCTCATCATTGGAACATCATTTAGTACAATAAATTGGATATACTAAACATTAAGAAGTCCAACTAGTGGATTTTCCCCTCCTTGATGTATCCATTAAGGAAACTTTTGAATTCATATACTTTTTCAATAAGTGTAGATGGAAACACTAGTTTTTCTTCTATTGTGTGATATGTATCATTTCAAGTAAAGAATATATATCTTTAATTTTCAAGTTGGAAGACATTATTAAGTAGGTTACATCTATGTCTTCATGAGTGTGACCCGCAAGTAAGAACCCAACCTAAAAAGTGATGAAGATAGCAAGTGTAGTCAATAGTTGTAGAAACATGAAAACATAATTATTCTTATTATCACTAGAGCTGCATTGTCCAACTATAACAACACTTCTTCAAGAACATGTTTAAAATTAACATTATGATTTTTTGATCTTCCATAAGATAGAAAAACATCCATGTACACTCTACACTTTTAGTAAATAGCGCTTTCAAGTAAAGCATTTGAAAGTGAGTGTTAGCAAGGGGTTTGGAGTGAGTGAGCTGTGCAGCACCGTGGCAGCTACACAAGCTCACGCGGTACCGCACAAGGGCAGATTGCCGCGATAAGCAAGAAAATAAATTTTTTTGAATATTTTATCTATATTTTGACCAAGTTTTGTTGTAATAGGTCAGTATCGGTTAGAAGTCATTTATTAGTGGACCTTTGATGTAAAGGCATAAGCCTATTTATAAATATATTTTGGGGCAATAGGGGATATAGGTGAGCAATTGTGAACAATTGTATTGCATGCGCGATAGTAAGGGATAAGATCTGGTGTGATCTGTTTTATGGAGACTTTCTTGTCTCGACTGTGATTTTACCTGGGCTTCTTCCTGATGGATGCAGTCTCCAGTTTTGGAGAAGGATTATGTAATGTGGCGTATTTGCGCAAGATTAATATATGATGTGATGCATATGTCTCAATTCTTGTTTATTGTTATAGATCTGTTGTGATTCTGCGACTTTGGTTTGTTAAAATGACATGTTATAGATGTGATTTAGTTTCTTCCTGCTATATCAATGCGATCTATTGGTTTTAAGTTTTTATAATTTATTCTTGATGTGCTATGATGTTCCTTGAATAATGCTATGATATTTTGATACTATATGAGGATCGAATAAGTTATGATCTCTCTCTGTCGGATCTCCATTTCCTCCTTCACCACTATCGAAAACTCGGTTCTGACAGCTCTCCCTTGAACGTGTCAGGTGAGACCTCATCTGCTCCACAGACGTTGCTGGGCAGGGTAAAACTTGTCTGGGCCGGTGTTCAGGGAGATTGCACTACAGGGTGTCGATAGAGTGGGAACCCCTGTCGACGAAGCTTTGTTGGTGGGCTTCACCAACAAATGGTTCCATTGCCGGGACCGAGTCACAAATAGGAGGGGGATATGTTCTAGAATTTGACTCGATCAAAGATCAAAGGATGGTTTGATCTGAAGTTGCGGGAGTTTGCTGAAGCCGAAAACTCGAATCCTAGGTTGTTGACAAGCCACTAGTTGGATAGATATATCCAGGACAGTCCTCATGAATGGTTCTTTTGTGAATTCCAGGTGCTCTTGCATGAATGGTTGGCAAAGTTTGATAAGTGGAAAACAAACTTTCAAGGAGGAGAGCCGACATCGTGGACCCCATAATTAATCTAGGCACTACAAGAAACTAGCAACAAGGCATCACAGGTAGTCGAGGTATGGTTGGATAGTATTTTAGAAGGATACATCACTGAGTTTTCTATTGATACTAATAAATATTTCAGCAAGGTGGAAAGGGATTTTTTTAGTGGACCTCATGGAAGATTCTTATTATCGGTACAACTGTCAATTAAGAAACTAGTATGTGAAAATGGTATCCTAAAGATGGACCAAGAGTAGTGGAACTCTGGTGTGTGGGGGATGTAGGAATCGTGACAGAAAGGAGGGAAATGCATAAGGGAATAAGGGGTAGATGGGCATGAGTTTTGGTGAGAATGTAAAGGTTGTCGAAGAAACAAGTGGTTGTATGTGGGGAGGAGCAAGGTTTTGAGAAAAGAGGCAAAGGATGGGAGAAGGTCTTGCTGAAGTCGAAGTGCGATACCATGATTAACAACCACAGCGAATGAAGAGACATTTTTGTGATGATGAGTACATATAGGCCCAGGATACACCCAGAAGAATGATAGGATCTAACCCCAGCAGTAACGTGTCTACTCCTCTATGCACTACTCCACAACAAGGAAGGAATGTGTATTGTACATCGACTTGCCCGATGTGCCAACAATAGTCTAGTAATAGAGCACCAGCAAGAGGAAGAAGATACAGAATGGCGGGAGATGAAATGAAATTGCCAATATTTAATGGAAATGGAACCAACGATCCAGAGCAGTACTAGTTCTTAAGAAAAGTGATCTGGACTGCTTGACAAACTACTGATGATGGTGTCAAGAAAAGTCAGCTAGCCACTACTCTGAGGGGATGCACATTGGAATGGTTTATGAGATTCACATGGATGCCTTAGGGAGGTACTGCAAAAACATTGGACGAGATCAGACCAGGGCTATTTGAGGAATTTAAGAAGCTGAAATCCGAATCTCAGTACATTACTGAATTGAAAGAGATCAAACAATTCCCCATTGAAACAATTTGGGATTTTGATCAACGATTTAAGACATTGATGGCTCGGGTAAGTTTTCAGATGAGCGATGTTCAGCATAAAGAATGGTTTATCGCAACGCTTGTCTCACATATCCGACAACCATTAATGCAGAAAAATATTGCAACGCAAAGCGAGGCTTTGGAGACTACGATGAAATTAGAGGCATCGTCGGTAGGGGAAACCACTGTTGGAATGAATCAAATTTAGGCGCAGTTGGCCAATTTAATGCTACAATTACAAGACATCAAAAAGGCTAAGGAATATCGTGATGATCTTTCGTTAGCCTATTGCCATGCAAGTAGACATACCAAGGATTCTTGTTCGACATTTCATAACTATTTGTTGTCAGGAGCCCCGAGTCCGTTGAGTGGTGCTGGCACACCATGGTGTCGCATTTGCCAGGTCTATGGGCATCGACACAAGAATCGTGATTATATGTAGAAGATGATTACCAAGGCATAAATATTGTACTATACATTTTGTCGTTCAGTTGGACATGATGACAAAAAATGTCGTGCTTATGATTTACTTCAGAAAGAATGTATGATTCCTACTTTGTAAAAGGAGAGGACCCCCGGACAGTGCAAGCACAGCCGCAAGTAGTACAACCAGTAGCACAGGCATCGTATATGCCACCATCTCCATTGCAGTTTGTCCCTGCGCAACCACAACAACAGTTTATCGTGTAGCCGTAGTTTGCACCACAGTCGCAAATGGTGGTACAACCATAGTATAACCAAGCACCATGAATCTAGTATAATCAACCGCAATATGTTCAAACCACACAATGTTTGTTCAGCAACAACCTAACCCACCACAACAACAAATGGCCCAACTGTAGTTTCAAAAAGGAGGAGTCCGAGGAGGATTCGATGGAGGATTCGGAGGTCAAGGAGGAGGATTCAGACGTGGGGGAGGACGAGGTCGTCAATTAGTCCAGTGCTATACCTGTGGGGTATTTGGGCATTACCAGAGAGAATGCCCTCATGTGCAGTGCACATACTATGCATCCAATGGTCATAATGTTGAAAGTTTCCCTCATTTGATTGCAAAATGGCAGGCAGGACAAATCCCCCAATTACAGAATGCGCATAATCAGAATTAGCCTTCATTCCAAGTACAATACCAACCGATAATGCAGAACTAGGTCCCACTGCAGAATCAGACTCAAAACCTGCCTCAGACATAGAACCAACTGATGAATCAACCATTGAATCAGAACCAAAATTTGAATCAGGGATCAACAATTGCCACTATTCAGGCCGAGCTGCGAATGAAGGATGTCGACTTTGGGATTGTCACTCGCGCTGGTGTGAAAACTGGAGAGGATGGACCATGGCTACAAGTTCAGCTCACTATTAAGAAGAAGGTTGTATTTGATATTGCAACATAGAAAGATACCTTCTTCGACGCAAAGAACGAATCGAAAGAAACTTGGGTAAGTTACCAATTGTTGATATGCCATTTGCTTTCGATCCATCTAGAGAGGTAGGACCATCGCGACAGTATGGTACCCTGTGCAAGTTATTTGAGAGCCGTCTCTCGGTGGCGAGGGACTCGGATGCCCTTGTTGAGCTCGAGGAATTATTACACCTCCCGAATAAGATAGTGAAGGATTCTGCTATGAATTCCTTGCAAAAAAGGAAGACTAGTAAGGAGATAAGGATGAATGTCTAGATTAGGGATTATGAGGTTGACTCGATCATTTTGGACCTTGGATCAGATGTAAACATCCTGACAAAGAAAACCTGGAAATTGATGGGGAAGCCAATGTTGAGATGGTCACCAGTACAGCTACGTTTAGCAAACCAGATGAAGGTTCAGCCCATTGGTCATGTTTTAAACTTTGTTGTCGACATTGAAGGTATGAAAACACGTGCTGACTTTGATGTAATAGAATTTGTAGGCTATGGTGGTTCCTATCCTGTGCTGCTAGGAATTGGATGGTCTAATGATAGCATGGTGGTTATCAACTTCAAAAAATGTATTATGACATTTGAAAACCAGGATGTCGGGGTCATTGCTCCTATAGACCCTCAAGAAGGACGACAATATATCGAACCCAAAGGAGGAAGTCGAGAGAAGTTGGGATCATGCTTATAACATCTCTGAGGACTATATCCACCCTATTGTCAATGGTTAACTTGGATGGCACAGTGCAAGTTCTATGTCCTTCGAATCTAACAATTCTTTAGAAAATTGGTAGAATTGGTTGCATGAGGTATCATTCATAAAATGAGGGTTGATTACACAGTCTCTCCGACATGTTGTGACTAAGACTATCGAGTTACCCATTTACTAAGGATCACCAAGACTATCTGAGTTCTTCCAAGAATTTGAAGAAAAGGTGTTTGAACTGCACAGGATACTGGCTCTTGATGTAGCACTGAAGGCTACTCCGGCTCAATGGTGGGCGACACACAAGCAAACGATCCATGACTAGGAGTAGTGTCGTAGGTTGATGATGGTCTAATTTGGCTATATAGAGGTCTATCATGCTGGGAGATATGATGAACGAAATGACCCCACCCATCATTTGATAGAATTTCAAAGGTTATGGACATTACGAACCAGGGATGATTAGGTTCACGCTTTCGTTCACACTCTAGAAGAGATGCCACGGTCCTGGTATGTGGCAGCAGAATTGTGCAGAACCATTACCACTTGGAAGGAGTTGTCAATTTTCTTTGTGCAAATGTTTAGCTTCCAGAATGCCAACCCCTAGGTATGTAACGCTTTCCACATTATCCGCGACGTAGTACTAAAAGTGAGTCCCTATTGCATACCCTATTGATCCTCATGTGCATTGCTCTATCCAATCCATGATGATGTGCTACAACTTGTCTGGGGAACATGAAGATGATGACAAGTTGCTGAATGTTAATATTCCAAAGTCCAAAGGAAGTCGTGGTGTCGTAGCTCCTAACATACTGACAGACTTGATGAACCAACCGTTGAGGATCCAAAAAGTTAACATTGGGTCGGCAGAAAAATTCAAAATTTGCTAATGTCGGAGACTATTGGGGTGAAGAGACGATGGCCAAAGTCATAGATATATTGCATGAATTCCAGGACCTTTTTCCAATGCAATTCTTGGAAATGAAGGGGATACTCAGTGATTTAGGGAAAATGAAGATTTCACTCAAGCCAGATGCAAAACCGGTATGCCATAGGATGTATAGATTGAACCCATGATATAAGGATTATGTGAAAGATGAGATCGATAGGATGCTTGACACTGGTATCATTGAACCTGTAGAAGAATCAGAGTGGATAAGTCCAATGGTGGTCCAAGATAAGAAGACTGGAAAAATATGCATTTGTGTCGATTTGAGAAAGTTGAATGATGCATGTGTGTACGATCCATTCCCGACCCCTTTTACAGATGAAGTCCTAGAAGACGTAGGTGGCCAAGTGGTATATTCATTCACTGATGGATTTTTGAGATACCACCAGATCCGAATTACGAAGGAGGATCACCATAAGACCACATTTGTCACCGAGTGGGGCTATTTCCAATATACCATCATGCAATTTGGGATGAAGAATGCAACTTCTATATTATCTCGCATAGTTGTTGTTGTATTTAAATATTTTATTCATAAATTCCTGTAGGTATATATGGATGACTGGACCGTCTATGGCCTAGTTAAATACCATCTGGACAATCTGCGATTGATGCTAGAATGGTGTAGGGAGCATCAGATTACATTGAATTCCAAAAAATGTATTTTCTATGCATCCTTTGGCATACTACTTGGGCACATTGTATGTAAACAAGGTCTGTCGGTTGATCCGGCGAAGATTGCGTTGATCCTCAGTTTACCACCACCAATGAATGTAAATATTCCCCAAGCAACATTGGGACATACGGGCTACTATCGCAAGTTTATCAGAGGATATGCTGCGATTACTGCGCCCATGGAAAATCTGCTAAAGAAAGATGCTACGTTTGAATGGACTCTGGAATGTCAAGGAAGCTTCGACACTCTGAAGGAGAAGATGGCCTTTGCACCAATACTAGTTTTCCTTGATTGGAATAAAGAATTCCATGTGCATGTTGATGCTTCTTCTACTGCGCTACGGGTTTTTCTTGCGTAGCCAAGTGAAGGCGGCTTGGATCATCCAATAGCATATGCCAGTAGAAATTTATCATTTTCCGAATGAAATTATACCACGACTGAAAGGGAAGGCCTGGAAATGGTTTATGCTCTATAAAAGTTCATGCACTATTTGTTGGGTGGACACTTCAAGATGTTCACTAATCATTCTTCTTTGTAATACCTAGTCAATAAGCCTGTGTTGGGGGGGAGAATCTGTAGGCGGTTTATTTTGTTCCAATATTTTGATTTTGAAATAGTGGTAAAGCCAGGATGGTTGAATGTTGGCCTGGATCATCTGTCACGTGTTGAGAATGGTGAAGAACCAACCAATATAGATGATGTCTTACCAAATGCGCAATTGTTCTGAGTTGAAGTCACATATGATCACTATGCATCAATTGTTCATTTTTTTTCTACTGGTGTCACCCCAGTAGATATATCAATTAGACAAAAGAAGCAGTTGGTCATAAAAGCCTCCAATTTTCAACTAATTGCTGGAAAACTATGTAAACTTGGATCGGATGAAATATTGCGATGGTGCGTCTTACTGCATGAGTAGGGTCCCATTCTAGAGGAAGCACATGCCAGAATCATGGGAGGTCACTATGGAGGCCGTGCTACTGCATGAAAAGTGTTACGTGCTGGGATATGGTGGCCCACGTTGCATAATGATGCCACAGACTATGCAAGGAGCTGTGATGTCTGCCAACGGGTTGGTAAACCATCGCAGAGGTATGAGATGCCACTAGTGCCGCAGGTGACTCTGCAGCCATTCGATAAATGGGCTGTCGACTTTATGGGTCCTATCAATCCACCAGGTAAGCACACAGGTTCCCGTTATATTATTACTGCAACTGAGTACCTGAATCAGTGGGTGGAAGATGCACCTGTCGTTGATTGTACCGCTGCAACAACAGCTCGATTTATTTTTTAGAACATTGTGACGCGATTTGGGTGTCCTATAATCTTTATGACTGACCAGGGCAGTCACGTTTTCAACCAAACAGTAAAAGCGCTAACTAAAGAGCTCTCGATACAACATAAGAAGAGTACACCCTACCATCCATAGGAAAATGGTACCATTGAGGCCTTCAACAAAATTTTGGAGACAACACTGACCAAGTTATGTAATGCTAACTGCAATGATTGGGATTTAAAAATTCCTGCAGTTCTCCAGGCCTATCGCACTACTTGTAAATGGATAACAGGTCAGCCACCATTTAAGTTGGTTTATGGGAAAGGGGCAGTCATGCCTATGGAGTATATCATTCCTAGTTTGCACATTGCCGCATCGATGGGTATGGATAATGTAGTGGAATTAGAAGAACATGCTGCGCAGTTGATTCAGATTGAAGAAACTCGTTTCATCGCAGGCTTCCATCAATAGGTTGTGAAGGATTGATAGAAGGCATGGCATGATCACCATATTAAGCATAAACAGTTTGCAACATGAGATTTGGTACTGTTATATGACAGTAAGTTTATCAAGCATCCGAGTAAGTTACAAACGCACTGGTTAGGTCAATATCTTGTTCATTCCATTACATTTGGTGGTGCAGTTCAGTTACAATAGTTAGATGGCACAATGTTGTTGAAACACATCAACGGGAGTCACTCGAAGCCCTGTATAATGGGGCCGACGATGCGCACTACCTGAAGTATTGAAAAAAAATGATGATGAGAATTTTAGTTTAGCATTGCAAGGAAATCCCTGAGGGAGAGGCTATGCAAGGTTACAATTGTTAGTGATAGTCGGTTGACCCTTTGTGATAGTTGTCAGGCTGTGGGGTGGTCAAATCAAGTAATAAATACAGGTAGTTAAACCAGTTGGATGGGGGCACTTGTTGAAGCGACCCACATTAATGGATGATCTGACCATTAGAAGCGTAAGATCACCGATGAATTTGGCGTCATTACTACCTGATTTGGAAATAATGATGAAGTTAGATTTGGTAATGATGGATTTGGAATTGGAAGTGGCTATAAAACACCGTGCAGGATGCGTTGGATAGGCATTGTTAAGTTGCGAAGAGTAGAAGTAGAAGGTGAATTATGTGTAGAGTATTGAGCAGCATTTTGAGTGAAGTATAGTCTGAGCTATTGAGCGTCAGTTCAGGATTTAAGGGTTAAGGGATGTTGAGCAGTCTTGACGCTATTGAAATTTTGAGTGAGTACGAGTCCCCCACTCAGCCCATAGCTTTGGAAGCAGAAGTCATGAGTATGCCAGTGGGTTCATCATCCATTCTAAAGCAGAAGCGGTAGACACAGAGACCCAGTCCTACGCCACCAGAGAAGAGGCAAACTCAAACGTCTACAAAGGTGTGCAGAGAAGGAACTGTACAAACTACACCATTGAGCTCAAGAGATGTTGAGTCCGTGACACCTCGGGGTGTATATTTTGGGTTACGTCACTCCTATGCATCCAGGATCTAATCCATGACATCCATAAAAGAACCAAAATTACCCACCCAAGTTGCCAGCATTGTCAGAAGGGATGACATGCTCAGTCGACATCATCCCTGCGTTGATTAGGCTCAAGTTTGATGATCATGACCTGCTTTTTCTTAAATATGTCTAGGACGAGCCATATGAATCTATCCATATGATTCTTGGTTGTCCCATTCAGTGAATTCTGAAACCATGGGCCAGTGGATTAGAGAATTCTAGGTTGTTGGGGCTCATCAATATGCCCCATTTTGGCTATTTGAATGAAGCACATGCATGTGTGAAGCAATTGTTGGCATGTTTCCATGGAGGGATGCTTTGGCTGAATATGTCGATCCCTATAACTGTCGACTTGATTGCAAGTATTATTGGCTTCCCTGAGGGTGGGGAGGACCTGACGCAATATATTCATGGAAGAGATACATATAAGAGACTTGTGAAGTAGCTGAAGGAGCACTTTGGGTTACAACAGGATGGTCGTGCTTACCGCTTTGACAGTATCAATTTGTAGATGGTGTGCATTGGCCCAAGAATTTCAGCCACCAAGGTTGTTTGCGGCAATCAACCCATCCAATGCAATTTGGGTGTTGTCTCCTGTGCACAGAAATGTGCCGAGGGGGTACAAATTAATTGGTCTTTATTTTTGTTGAATCAGTTGCTTGAAGATGCACTTGCCACTTAGACTGGGTGACCTTTTTTCTTATATTTGGATTTTGATTCTCATCTCTCGTGTTGCTTCGATGGAACCAGAGGACTACCAACCAATGGCGGTTGAGGCAGTCAAGGTTTTCCACGGTGCCCAATATCAGAACCTATGGTGGGTCGAAGAGCCCAGTTGCCAAATGAATTGTACCATTCATTTCTGGATCTATTGGGAAGCACTACAAACTGTCGCTGTTGTCATTCCTAGAATTTCTCCCTATGCCATGGCTAAGTATCATCAGATCCTTCAATTTGCTATCAGACCCCACTCCATTCGTATTTCAGGCCCTGTGGGATCCTGATCGGAAGTGGTTACCATTTCCTTATAAGGTCACCACATAAGATTTGGATGGTATTTTGCAAGATTTGCCAGGGGACTGGCACGTCCTGGTGAGTCAAGAGGAGCTAGATAAGGACCTACCCCTAGAGGTCCCTGAAGACTCTGCCCCACCAGAATTGAGCACCCATGACTCTGACAATGAGTCGTCAATGAATCCTGAAGATATAGCACAATAGATGTAGGAGGATACATGCACTAAGTGGTGGCAGGAGTACGAGACCGATAGTGGTACCAAAACGGGAATGGAAGACCAGTTGCAGCAACTTATCAATGCCATCATGGATTCATCTGCGGATACCACTATGATGATCCATGAATCCAACCATGAAGAATTTGGTGTGGTAAGAAGTATATTAGAGTCCATTTTTTATATTGTTTCCAAGCAACCATTGGCGAGACCTTTCCTGCAGGACATCCCGTCGATCAGCACTAAGCCCCAGGCTAGGAACATGCAATTTCGCCCAACTGCGATTAATGTCAGCAATGACGAAGTGCACCAGCAGCTGCACCTGATCCAGAGTGTGAGTTTGGGTCTGAACAAACTGTCATCTCTAGTGTTGGTTGAGTTGCAGCATGGTGCCACATTGGAATTGGTAGAAAGGAAAACATAGTTGACTAAGGGCTATGTTTAGTCTAGGAATACCACTGCAAAGCTGTAGAATGAACAGAGGAGCTAGACTAGGTCCACATGTAGTTAGTAGAAGAGAAGTTACAAGAAATAAACCATATGAAGGCAACACAAGCTGAGTTGCAGTGGAAGGCTTTCGAAGAGATTACTGACCTCAAGAAGGTGCAAGACTACCTTATTGTTGAATAGGTGCAGCTGTGTGCAAGGTACAACGAAGTTGATCATGCTATTTCTAATGCTTTCCAGAACATGTTTGACAACACCTCAGTTCTCACCCAATTCAAAAAGGCCAAGTGATTGGGGCAGATTCTGGTTCAGCTTCAGGACACTAACTTATTGCTCCAGGACCAGGTACAACCCACAATGCCACTGGAGTAGGTTGCGGAGAACAAAAACTCCATTGAAGAAATTTCCACTCAGTTCGGCACCATGGAGCAAGAGGCTAAAATGGTTATGGAGGTGACCTTTCAATTTTTTCAAAGTATTGTTCAGGATGAGCAGCTTGATCAGCTGATTGCATGGGTGTAAGAGGAAGAGGGCCAATTGAAAACCCTGAAGGCATCACTGAAGGCCATGCCACTGATGGTGCAGATCACCCGGGACACAGAACTAAAGGATCTATAGAAGCAAGATGCCCGTGCACAAGAATGCCAGCAAAAGCATCATGAGCAGCTTGCTAAATTCTAAGAAATCGATGGCCAATTGGTTGTTAAGTCCGTTGCCACGCTTCAGGTCGTTCAATAGAATTGACAAATGTTCTATAGTAAGGCTAGTGAGGAACACCCCATCCAACAAAATTTTACTAATTGTTAGAGTATCGCCAGTAAAGTCCAGCTGTAGGTTCGTGAAGTTGCACAACAGTTTGAATATTTTAAGGACAAGACTTTGGCACACACCCTGTCGACCTGATGTGGCTCGAGGGCAAGCCACAAAACTATATTGGGGGCCTATTGGCAAGGGGTTTGGGGCAAGTGAGTTGCGCAGCATCGCAGTAGCTACACAAGCTCATGTGGTACCATGCAAGGGATGATTAGCGCGATAAGTGGGAAAATAACCATTTTTGAATATTTTATGTATATTTTGACCAAGTTTTGTTGCAATAGGTTAGTAGCGGTTAGAATTCAGTTATCAGTGGACCTTTGATGTAAAGGCATAAGCCTATTTATAGATCTATTTTGGGGAAATAGGGGATATAGGTGAGCAGTATTGAACAATTGTATTGCATGCACGATTGTAAGGGATAAGATCTGGTGCGATCTATTTTATGGAAACTTTCCTGTCTCGACTGTTATTTTATCTGGGATTCTTTCTGATGTATGCAGTCTCTGGTTTTGGAGAAGGATTATGTAATGTGGCATATTTGTGCAAGATTAATATATGATGTGTATGGCTCAATTCTTGTCTATTGTTATAAAAATTTTGTGATGCTGCGACCCTGGTTTGTTAAAATGACATGTTATATATGTGATTCAGTTTCTTCCTGCTATATCAATGCAATCTGTTGGTTTTAAGTTGTTATAATTTATGCTTGAGGTGCTATGATGTTCCTTGAATAATGCTGCGATATTTTAATACTATATGAGGATCAAATAAGTTATGATCTCCCTCTGTCGGATCCCCATGTCCTCCTTCCCCACTATGAGAAACTCGGTTCTGACAGTTGTCCCTTGAACGCCTCGGGTGAGACCTCATCTGCTTCACAGATGTTGTTGGGCAAGGTAAAACCTATCTGGGCTGGTGCTCAGGGAGATTGCGTTGCAGGGCGTCAACAGAGTGGGAACCCCTGTCTATGAAGCTTTGTTGGTGGGCTTTGCCAACAGTGAGTTTCTTGAACTTCCACTCTCATAAAGTAAATCACCATACAAATCAATGCATGGGTCTTCAAAATACCTCAAGCACTTTGCAAGATATATAATGGTAAATTGTGATCATATGTGTACAAATAGTAGGTAGAAATGACCAAAACCTCAAGTTTATGCTTATGCATTATCATACCTATCAATGACAAACACAAGTTTGTTCCTGCAATAGATTTTGATTTGACACATAATATTAGAATTGAAGTCTTTGTTTTGTCCATTTTATCATGGATAGTGCTCAAGTATTCCTTTGGAAACCACTCTCAAATAATTCTATTGGAATAGTATAAATATATTCCACACATAACAATCTTGTTATGTTTTTTCAATCTACCTTGTGCCTTTTCTTCCAGCCCTTTTTTAGTAGTTGACTTCATATGTTCTTTCAACATGATACATTCACCACATTTATTGAAGTTGGTGTTTCTTGAGAATACCACATCTTAAAAATGAATATTCAAATTCTTGCTCATTGATGGTTGTGATATCAATGGATTATTGGTCTTTTGAGGAGCCTCCTTGATCTCTTTCAACAAATAAATTTTAGTGTAAGTTGAAGGAAACAATATTAAAAGAGAAGATGTTCCATGTTCTTCAAGTTGACATGTTTTGTTTAGAGAAAAATATGAATTATCCATGACACTTTTGTGCAATATTTATATGGTTTCCATGGTATGTGCACATGCTTTAAATTTGTTGGTGTTACCATTAATGGATTTGATCTGTCCAAAGTTGGAAATAATGTTGGTACTTATAGAAGGTGCTTTGAGGAATATTATGTATATTGTACCATGCTTTCTTACAAATAATATTTCCATTAAATCTAATGTCATTTACTTTCCTCATAGTAGGAGGTAGGCCATGGCCATGGCTCTTTGACATGATTATGTTTGAAAGGAGTGATTCAAGACAAACTCCCTAATACCATTTTTAAATATGAGTTCCATACCCCTTCTAGTAGCTCCAATGAATTTTCTAGTACATGTTGGAGAAAATCATGTTTGAAACATTCATTAGCTTCCAAAAGTCGAATTTATTTCTCTTCATCTATCTTTGTTTGATAGTTTGCAACTTTTTTGCAGGAACAACTTGTTTAATCCTTTTATATGGCCTCTTTACATGCATATCAATTGAATCTGGATCTTTTTCATTATAAATATCCTCATCCCATTTTTTTAAGGGACTCGTGTCCTTTATAAGATCCCATACCACCAATTTCTTAGGCATCTCCTTGAAATTTTCCTTGACCCTTAAAATCACACCTTCATAATCCACCAACTTATTTATTGTCCATATAACTAAACATTTATTAGACTTATCCCCAATCCTACATCTCTCACAATTTGTATCTATGTCTTCCACAAAAAACACCAAATTCCATTTCACCTAGTGTTTCACCGTCAACCATGTCATCCTCATGGGCATTAACTATGATCAATTTAGCAATACACATGATTGTTCCCATGCATTCATGTGTAAGAGAAACCTTTTTAAATGTTAATGTAATCCTGCCTTGCGGAATATTTATTGGATGAACACGACAATGAGGTTCCAAACCTTATTTTGACGAAATCTCTTAAGATAAAAAATGCACCCCTAATGTATGTACAAATCATGTTGGATGTGGTAGAAGAGCATCATGTTTTAACACCTAAATTTTAACCACTATGGATCCTTTCTATACCATCCTTCCATGAACTATATTCCCAATATCTATATTGAATATGGATCCTTCACCAAAATTCACTCGACGTTTTACAAGATCTACCTTGTCTAGAATAGAAAATGCGGAAGAGACATTTGCACATGTACACCCAATTAGAGAAACTTAGTATTTGCTCCAAAAAAAAAATCAATGTACTATCTATAACACTTAACACATGCTTCAATATTTTGATTTACCTCTATTGTGCCTAAAGTCGATGATATTCCATGGATATATCTCCCCTTCATCAACATCTTCCACAATCAAATGTGGTTCAATGACATCAATTATCAAAACCATAACATATCCTACATTAAGCCTTTCTCTGTCATAATAAGTTTTAGTCTTTGTAGATTCAACCCTTCCTAGACCAATAACTTGACCATGAATTGTGAGGTCAATATAGTCACCTCTTGTCAAAATTATATTTTCCATTGTAACTCCATCCAATTTCTATAACAAAATTGAACTGTAGTTTGTAATTAAGGTTAAACCATGTAAAGTGTGTTCTTATATTTTAGCAAAAACCCAACCATCAAAAAATTAATATAGTTTCAATAATTCAAAGCAATATGGAATCCATTTTGTACACAATGAAACATTGTTCCCCACCATCTTACGTCCACTATCAAAAGGTAATTTACATATAAATTACACTAAAAATATATATGAAGAGTTGACAATTAGAGATCCAATTCAAGTGTCAAAGAATGATAGATATCAACTCAAATGAATTCCACCAAGATCTTATTTAAATTTGGGCATGGAACTTATATTATTGATGTATGTGTATGAGTTGTTCTTGTAAGAAATTTTCAAAAGTTGGATAACCACAACAAAGTCTTTTGTAAAATCTAAGAAAGTCCAAGATAGATGCTATGCTAAATGTCAAAAATGTCCCATGCAAAAGGATCAATTATATTTATAACTCACTTGGAGAAGATGTTTGATGTTTGAACTTGATAAGTTTGAATCCAAACTAGAGATTTTATTCCAAATAAAATTTCAAGTAATAAAAATACTATATAATTTTCATATTTATTTTCATATAAGTGCATTATCAACGACAACATTGCGCCATTAAGGAAAGATATAACCTACTAACTTTCCTTCTAGTACAAACACTAACACATTTAAAAGTGTTGCATTGTGAATGAAATCAAGTGCATTCTATAATAAAAGCTAGTGATTGCTAAATGGAAGCTAGCACATGCTATTTTTCCTTCTAGCACAAGCACAAGTGCATGGCCAACAAAAACATTGCAGTGTGAAGTAAAGATAGTGTATGTTAGCTTTCATTTTACCCCAAGTACAATTCCAATGGAAACATCAAAACAACACAATGAAGGAAAGGTAACAATCACTAAATTTCCTTATAACACAAGTACAACCACATTTCCAGAAACAACATTGAATCGTAAAGGAAATTTAACAGTGGCTAGCATTTCTTCTAGATCAAGAACAAAGGAATTGTGCATGCTATTTTTCCTTGTAGCTAGCATAATCACAAGCACAGTGTCATCAAATACATTGCACCATGAAATAAATCAAATGAATGTTAGATTTCCCTCTAACGACAACAATGCATAGCTAAAGATAATGAATTTTTTCCATCTAACACAACCACATTCTCATCAAATACATTGCACCATGAAGGAAATATAACCCTTGTTAAATTTCCTTCTAACAACATTGCATGATGAATGAAAGCTAATGTGTGTTAGCTTTCATATGTTAGATTTCCATCTAACACAATCACATTGTCATCAAATACATTTTATCATGAAGGAAATCTAACTCAAGTTATATTTCCTTATAAAAACATTGCGTTGTGAATGAAATCTAAGATGTGTTAGCTTTCATATGGTGTTTTTCCATCTAACACAACCACATTGTCATAAAATGCATTGCACTATGAAGGAAATATAACTCATGCTATATTTTCTTCTAACAACATTACATGGTGAATAAAATCTCAAGCGTATTAGATTTCATAAGGTAGTTTTGAATCTAACACAACCACATTGTCATCAAATACATTGCATTATGGAGGAAATCTAACTCGGGTTAGATTTGATTCTAAGAACAATGCATAGTGAATGAAAGCTTAGTTTTCATCTGTTAGCTTTTCATCCAACACAATCACATTGTTATCAAATACATTGCACCATGAAGGAAATCTAACTTTGGTTATCTTTACTTCCAACAAATTGCATGGTGAATGAAAGCAAACACGTGTTATATTTCATATGTTACCTTTCCATATAACACAAACATGTTGTCATCAAATACATTGCACCATGAAGGAAATCTAACTTGTGTTAGATTTCCTTCTAACACCATTGCATGGTAAATGAATGTTATGGAATGTATTGGCTTAGCATATGATAATTTTCCATCTAACACAATCACATTGTCATCATATACATTGCACCATGAAGGAAATATAACTCGGGTAAGTGTTTTTTTCTAACAACAATGCACGATGAATGAAATCATTTTTGTGTTAGATTTCCATCCAACCCAACCACGTTGTTCTCAAATACATTGCACTATGAAGGAAACCTAACTCAGGTTAGATTTTCTTTAAACAACATTGCACGGTGAATGAAATATAGCGTTTGTTATCTTTCATATGGTACATTTACATCAAACATGATCACATTCTCATCAAATCATTCCACTATGAAGGAAATCTAACTCGAGTTATCTTTCCTTCTAATAACATTGTACAGAGAAAGAAAGCTAACATGTGTTAGCTTTCCATCTAATAAAACCACATTCTCATCAAATACATTGAACCTTCAAGGAAATCTAACTTGAGTTAGTTTTCCTTCCAACAACATTGCATGGTGAATGAAAGATAACATGTGTCATCTTTCATATGGTAGATTTCCATCTAACACAACCACATTGCCATCAAATACATTGTACCATGAAGAAAATATAACTCAGGTTAGATTCCCTTCTAAATACATTGTATGGTGAATTAAATCTAATGTGTGTTAGCTTTCATAGGTTAGTTTTCCATCTAACACAACCACATTTTCATCAAATACATAATGCCATGAAGGAAAACTAACTCGTTTTAGATTTCCTTCTAACAACATTGCATGGTAAATGAAAGCTAACGCTCCTCAATTTATGTGCCACTATACAGATGTCGTATTAATTTGTATGAATTGTCCCACTAGCAAAAAACAATGCCTCAATTTTGGTGTTCTTGTATGGTCCCCTTTGACCTAAAAATATGTGCATTAAAATTTATATGGTCTTGTAAAATGTTCCCACTCTTTTGTATTATGGTCGCCTTAAAAATGTTCCTCTCTCCCTCCTCAAATTTATGTGCTTCTCTTTTCTTGATGCAAGTCTCTCTTCCACTCTTGTCCTTAATCTCTTACAGTCTCTCAACTCAAAAGGGTGTAATTCTTGTTTAGATCTCCTTTTGTCTTCTCAAGATGGGAAAATGAAATGGTCAATATTAGATCTTGAGATCATAAGATCAATGATTGTGATATATTCTTACTTTATAACCATATTGATTCATTTAATTCTCACCCTAAAACAAAAGTCACTTTCACTTTATAAAAATAAAGTCACTTAACTTTTATAAAGTGAATGTCTAAAAATTCACCTTATGTCCCCCACATGCTAAGCAACCAAACCTATGTAAAAGAACATCTAAGATAAAAATAACTCAACACTCCCTCTTAGAAAGGAAGGTGTTCTACACCACCCCCAACTTATCTCTAAATTTGACAAAATTTCCCTTCATCAATGTCTTTGTGAGGATGTCTACAACCCTCTCATCTATAAAATTATATTGTAGTTGTATTTCCCCTCTCTGAAAATAATATCAGATGAAGTGGTACCTAATATCAATGTGTTTTGATCGGCCATAAAACATTGTATTCTCTAATAGTTTGATGCAACTCATAATATCATAATGAATCACGATGAGGTACAAGTTCTAACCAAATAACCCAATAAGCAACTTTCAAATCTAGATGGCTAACTTGTCGAAATGGTGGCCATATACTCTTCCTCGATGAAACTCAATTCAAGTTACTTTTGTTGAACCATGACACTATTTTCGAGCCCAAACTGAAATAAGAAGTTGAATTGCACTTAATATCAACTGCACTACCTGCCCAATCCAATTCATTGAAACCAACCTATCTGACTCCATCCCCCTAGAAATAACCCAAAACCTTCAGTGCAACGCAAGTAACAGAGAACATGTTTCATTGCTACCTAGTGCAATATCCTAGGCTCAACCATAGATTGATTGAGTGTTCACAACAAAATAAATATATGGTCGAGTGTTGATTGCATACATCAAGGACCCAATCAAATGATGATACAATGTTGGATCAACCAACTTTGTCTCCAAAGAATCAAGCTTCTTCACGTTGGTTTTCATGGGTGTAGATATAATCCTACATTATCCCATCTCAAATATGCTCAAGATCTCAATTGCATACTTACCCTATCCCATAAATATCTAACATGTACTCTTGCACACCTCTATCCCAAAAAATTAGTGCATCGGATCGATATCCTTCATATCGAACTCCAAAGAAAGATCTCTCTTACAATCCTTGATGGGATTTTCTAACCCCATGAGAAAGATAACATCCACATATAGGATAAAATGAGAGGATCCTCACCAAACACAATGTAGTAAAGGTTAGGATCTACTTCACTCTTCACAAATCCCAACTATTGCAAGTCATTATCAATCATCGATTACCAAGCTCATGGAGCTCGCTTGAGTCCGTAAAGATCATTTTTCAAAATGTAAACATGAGAATATCTCCCATGTACCTCAAATCCCTATGGTTTCCCGATATACACCTCCTCCTTTATGAGCCCATTTAGAAATGCAGTATTCACATCCATGAGATGTATTATCCAACCCATCTATGCAGTTACAGAAATTTATGCCCTAATAGAAGTGTATTTTGCAACTAGTGTGAAGGTCTTGTTGTTGGAATGGGTTTTGGTAAGTGAGTTGCGCAGTGTCGCAGAAGCTGCGTAATCTCATGTGACACTGCGTAAGGCCATATGAACATGATGGGCGAAAAGATAACCGTTTTTTAATATTTAATATATTTTTTGACCAAGTTTTGTCGCCATAGGTTATTAGTGGTTAGAAGTTAGTTAGAAGTGGACCTTCAATGTAAAGGCACAAGCCTATATATAGAGCTAGTTTTGCAATTGTAAGGTACATTATCATTATGATGAACGAGATCATGAGCTATCGGAGGTTAGAGATAATCGCATGAGGTATGGTACGATCTGTCTATGGTTTTGGGGAATCTTCTGTTGTATCTCTGATCTATCTAGATTTTTTTTATGTATTGGTCTCCTCCTATGGAGAAGAATTGTCTGTTTTGGATCTATTGTGCAGAATTAATATGATATGACAGTTGTTGCATAAATATTGTCTTTTTTTTTCCTGGTTCCTCTGTTGTGATATTAATGAGAAGTGTGTTGAATCTGTCATGATTTATTATGTCATGATCTATTCCAATTCTATCACATTTCTGTTATGATCTACTGATGTTGCTGCGATCTCTTCTTATTTGGTTGTATTTATGATAATGGATGGTTTAAGTTTTTTTATACTGATGTGCTTAACTGCTGCGAAAAATGAATGATGCGATTTGTTAGATCTGTAGCGACGAAGATAGATTATGATCAGTGTCTTAGTTTTTTAATCTAATATTTATGTTGCTATACCTGTCGAATGCCATCTCTTCCCTTCTTACTATCAGAAACTTGGTTTTGATAGCTCTCGCTTGAAAATCTTGGGTGATACTTCGTCCGCTCTGTAGATATTGCTGGGAAGGGTAAAACCTATCTAGGATGGTGCTCAGGGAGATCGCGCTAGTTGGGCATCGACAGAGTGAGAACCCCTGTCGACGAGGGTTTGTTGGTGGGTTTTTTCCAACAAATGGTTCCATTGCTGGGATCTAGTTGTGATTGAAAGGAGTATATGTTTTGGCATTCGACTCATCTGGATATTGAGGGGTGGTTTGGTCTAAAACTGTGAGAGTTTGCTAAAGCTGAAAATCAGAATCCGAAGATGCCGACAAGCAATTGGTTGGATAGATATATTCACGACGGTCCTCACAAATGGTTTTTCTGTGATTTTCCTATTGTCTTGTATGAGTGGATGGAGAAATTCACTTCTAAGAAAACAAACTTCCAAGGATGAGAGTCGACTTCCTGGAATCTGGAATTGATCTAGGAATTACAAGAAACAGACAATAAGGCATCGCGGGCTATTGAGGTCTGGTTAAACAGTATTCTGGAGGGCTACATTACTGAATTTGCAGTTGATACCAATAATTAATTTAGTGAAGTGGAAAGGGATTTCTTCAACAGACCATGAGGTAGGATTTTTCTATCTCTGCAGCTAGCTATGAAACAGCTTGTCTGCGAAAAAGGTATTTTGAAAATGGACAAAGAGTAGTGGAACTCTGGTGTGCAGAGGATGTAGGAACCGCAACGAAAGGGGGGAGATGCATGGAAAGGTAAGGGGTAGATGGGCACGAGTTCTAGTGAAAGTGCGAAGGTCATCGAGGAAACAAGTGGCCGTATAAGAGGAGGAGCAAGGTTCCAAGAGAAGAGGCAAAGGATGGGAGAAGGTCCTACTACGATCAAAGTGCAATGCTGCGAGGAACAACCACATGGGACAAAGCAAACTTTCAGTGACGATGAAGAGAACCAGGCCCAGGATACGCCTAGAAGGATGACAATATCGAACCCCAGCAGTAACGTTCCCACACCTCTGCACACTAATCCACCCCTAGGAAGAAACACACATTCTATGTCGACTTTCCCGATGTGTTAGCAGCAGTCTAGCAGTAGAGTACCAGCCATAGGAAGAATGCCTAAAATGGCAGGTGACAAAATGAAGCTACCAATATTTCATGGAAATGACACCGACAACCCATAGCAATACTAGTTCTTGTGCGAGGTGATCTGAACCACCCGACATACTATAGATGATGATGTCAAGAAAATCCAGCTGGAAACCACCTTTAGGGGTTGTGCATTGGAGTGGTACATGAGATTCATGTTGATTCCTCAGGGAGGTACAGTGAAACCATTGGATGAGATCCATAAGGGGTTATTTGAAGAATTCAAGAAGCCGAAGTCTGAGGCTTAGTACATAACAGAGTTGAAAGAAATGAAGCAGTTCCCTAATGAAACAATTTGGGACTTCAATCAACAGTTTAAGGCGTTGATGGCTCGAGTCAATTTCATAATGATCTGTGTTTAGCACAAGGAGTGGTTCATCGTCGTTCTTGTCCCACATATCAAAAAAATGTTAATGCAGCAAAATATTGCAATGCAGAGTGAGGCTCTGGAAATCGCGATGAAATTAGAAGCATCGCTAGTAGGAGAAACCATGGTCGGGATGAACCAGATTCAAGTGCAGTTGGCCAATCTAACACTCTAAATACAAGATATAAAGAAGGGTAAGGAAGATCATAACGACCTTTGGTGCACCTGATGTCATGCAGACGCACACACCAAGGATACATGTCCAACATTCCAGAATTATTTGCTTTCAGGAGCCCTGAACTCGTTGAGCTATGCTGGTATACCATGGTGCTGCATATGTCAAGTCTACGAGCATCGACATGAGAACTGCGAATACATGCAAAAGATGGTTACCAAGGCAGAAAATATGTACTGTACCTTTTTTCGGTCAGCAGGACATGATGATAAAAACTGTCGAGATTATGACTTGCTCCAGGAACGAACATATGACTCATACTTTGTGAAAGGTTAGGACCCCCAAGAAATGCAAGCGCAGCCACAGATGGCACAACCAGCAGTGCAGGTATAGTATACACCACTGCCCCAGATGTAGTTTATCCCATCGCAACCGCAACAGCAGTTTACATTGCAGCCATAGATTGTAGCACAAACGTAGTATGCACCACGACCAGAGTATAATCAGGCACCGCTCATTCAATCGAAGCCACAATATGCTCAAGCTGCACACTATGTCCAACAATAACCCAACCCTCTGCAGCAGCAGATGGCCCAGCCTTAGTTTCAGCAAGGAGAAGTTCAAGGAGGATTCAAAGGATGAGGAGGAGGCTTTGGTCGAGGAGGAAGATGAGGTCGAGAATCAATCTAGTTTTATACCTGTGGAGTATTTGGGCACTGTCAGAGGGAGTGCCCTCATGCGTAGTGTACATACTCTGCAGCCAGCTAGCATAATGTTGAAAATTACCCTCAGCTGATTGCAAAATGGGAGGCTAGAATCATTCCTTAGTTAAAGAGCGCGCAGACTCAGAACCAGCCGATGATGCAAAATTAGATCCCACTGCAGAATGAGACTCAAAACTTGCCCCAGATTCAGAATCAGCTAATGAATCAGTCGTTAAATTAGAACCCCCCATTAAACCAAGTGAACCTGAATCAAGGATCAGTGGTTGCAACAATTCACGCCGAACCGTGAATGAATGATATTGACATTGGGATTGTCACTCACACTCGTGCGACAAATGGAGATGATGGACCATGTCAGCAAGTTCAATTCGCTAGAAATAAAAAGGTAGAATTTGATATTGTGACGAAGAAAGACACCTTCTTTGAGGTGAATCACACAATTAGGAGAAATTTGGGTAAGTTACCAATTATTGACATGTCATCTGCTTTTGATCCATTTGTAGAGGCAAGACCATCGCGGCAACATGGTACCTTGCGGCTACTTTTTTAGAGTTTTTTGTCACTGGCAAGGGACCCTGAAGCCCTTGTTGAGATTGAGACGTTTTTGTACCACTAGGATAAGTCCTTGAAGGATTCCACAGTGAACTCCCTACAAAAGAGGAATATAGGTAAGGATATGAGGATGAACATCTAGATTGGAGATTACGAGGTTGACTCTATTATTCTGGATCTCGAATCAGATGTAAACATTCTAACCAAGAAAACTTGGTAGCTAATGGGGAAGATGACATTGGGATGGTCACTGGTGTGGCTACAATTAGCAAATCAAGCAAAATTTCAGCCCATTGGACACATCACCAACCTGGTTGTCGATATTGAAGGTATGGAAACGCATGTTGATTTTGATGTGATAGAAGTGGTTGAATATGGAAGTTCTTATCCCGCACTACTAGGGATGGGTTGGATAATTATAGCATGGTGATCATCAATTTCAAGAAATGGGTCATGACGTTTGAGAACCAGGATGTCAGGGTCATCGCTCCCATGGACCCTCAGGAAGGATGTCAGTATATTGAACCAGTGAAGGATGAATTTGGTAGAAGTTGCGATCATGCCTATGATATCTTTGAAGACTATATTCATCCTATCGTCGATGGAAAACTTGTTATGTGTCCTATAATTCTGATGATGATATGGAAAATTGGCATAATAGGTTGCATGAAGTGTCATTCAGGAAATGCGGGTTGATTACACAGTCTCTCCATCATGTCGCAACTAAGATTTTTGAGTTGCCAATTTATGAAGGGCTACCAGTGTTATCAGAATTCCTTCAAGAATTTGAAGAGAAATTATTTGAGACTCAAAGGGTATTGGCCCTAGATGTAACACTGAAGGCTACCCCAACCCGATGGTGGGTGACGCACAAGCAGATGATCCATGACTAGGAACACTGTTGGATATTGATGATGGTGCGCTTCAGCGATTCAGAGGTCTACCATGCTGGGAAATACTATGGGTGGAATGACCCCACCAATCATTTCATAGAATGTCAAGCCTTATGGGCATCATGACCCAAAGATGAGTGGGTCCACGCTTTTTTTCACACTGTGGATGAGATGCTGATATCCTGGTATGTAGTGGCAGAATTGTGCAGGACTATAACCACTTGGGAGGAATTGTCCATTTGCTTTATGCAAATGTTTAGTTTCTGGGATGCCAACCCAAAATTTCATAATGCATTGCAAATTATCTGTGATGTAGTGTTAAAATTCATCCATGTCGCATACCCAGTTGATACACATGCACACTGCTCAATACAATCCATGATGACATGCTACAACCTATCTGGGGAACCTGAGGATGATGACGAGTTACAGAATGTTCATATTTTGGAATCAGAAGGAAACCACGATGTTGCAGCACTCGACATACTGACAGATTCAATGAGTTAACTGCTGAAGATCAGGAAAGTCGGCATTGGGTTAGAAGAGAACCCAAAATTTTCCAATGTCGGGGACTACTAGGACAAGGAGACAATGGCCAAAATCACAGACCTACTACATGAATTCTAGGATCTTTTTCCGACATGGTTTTTAGAAATGAAGGGGATATTAGGGGACCTAGGGGAGATGAAAATCCTATTGGAACCAGATGCAAAACCAGTATGACAGAGGCCGTATCGACTGAACCCACGATACAAGGACCGTGTGAAGGTTGAGATAGACCAGATGCTGGATGTTGGGATCATAGAGCCTGTAGAAGAATCAGAGTGGATAAACCCTATGGTGGTCTAGGATAAAAAGACCGATGAAATTTGCAAGTGCATCGACCTAAGAAAGTTGAATGATGCATGTGTGCATGATCTGTTCCCTACTTTTTTATAGTCCAGGTCCTTGAAGGAGTAGGTGGTCAAGAGATGTATTCCTTCATGGATGGATTTTCAGGGTACCACCAGATCCGGATTGCAAAGGAGGATCACCATAAGACCACGTTTATCACCGAATGGGGTTGTTTTCAATATACAGTCATGCCTTTTGGGTTGAAGAATGCACCAACAATATTTTATTGGGTAGTCGTCACTGTGTTTAAAGACTTTATTCAAAAATTCCTACAAGTATATATGGATTATTGGACAGTCTTTGGGCTGATTAGGGACCATATTGACAACTTGCGATTGATGCTCAAAAGGTGTCGACAGCATCAAATTGCATTAAATTATAAGAAGTGCATTTTATGCGTGCTGTTTGGAATGCTACTCAGACATATAGTGTGTAAGGACAGTTGGTTGGTTGATCCAGTGAAGATCACACTAATTCTTAGTTTGCCGCCGCTGACAAATGTGAAGATGCTTCGACCAATGTTGGGGCATATGGGCTATTATCACAAGTTTATCAAAGGAGACGTTGCGATTATTGCTCCCATATAAAAGCTACTAAAAAAGGATGTTGCATATGAGTGGACTCAAGAATGTCAAGGAAGATTCAACACATTGAAGGCCAAGATGGCCTCTATGCCCATACTAGTTTTTCCTGTTTGGAATAAGGAGTTCCATGTGCACGTCGACACCTTGTCTGTTGTGCTGGGGGTTGTGCTTGCGCAACCAGGTGAGGGATACCTGGATCACCCAATCACATATTCCATTAGAAAGTTGTCATTTGCTTAACGAAATTACACAACGACTGAAAGAGAAGGCTTGGCGATGGTTTATGCCTTGCAAAAGTTCAGGCACTATTTGTTGGGTAGACATTTTAAGATGTGCACCGATCATTCTACTTTGCAATAGTTGGTCAATAATCCTATGTTGGAGGGGGGGAATCTGTCAGTGGCTGCTTCTGTTCCAGGAATTTAACTTTGAAATAGTTGTGAAACTAGGACGGTTGAACGTTGGCCCTGATCACCTATCTCACATTGAGACCGGTGAAGAACTAACCAATATTGATGATGGATTACTAGATGCGCAACTGTTTCGTGTCGACATTGCAGATGATCACTATGCCTCAATCATTCAATTTTTGACCACTAGTGTCGCCTCGAAGGACATGTAAACTAGTAAAAAGAAGAAGCTAGTAGTTAAGGCCTCAGATTTCCAGCTTATTGCTAGGCAATTATATAATCTTGGATAGATGAAATCTTGCGACGATGTATCTTACCACATGAGCAAGGACCCATTTTAGAAGACGCACATGCAGGAATCACGGGAGGTCACTATGGAGGAATGGCTACTATGTGAAAGGTGTTGTGCGCTGGGCTATGGTGGCCTACGTTGCATAATGATTCTGAAAAATATGCGAGGATTTGTGATGTCTGCCAGCGTGTTGGTATACCATCGCTGTGGGATGAGATGTCGCTGGTGCCGTAGGTGACTCTGCAACCTTTTGATAAATGGGCCATGGATTTTGTGTGTCCTATTAATCCACTAGGGAAGAGGACTAGGGTGTGATACATCATTACTGCAACTGACTATCTAACAAGGTGGGAAGAAGCTGCATGAGTTGTGGATTGTACCGCTACGATAGTAGCAAGGTTCATCTTTGAAAACATTGTGACATGGTTTGGGTGTCCCCGGATCTTGATGAGTGACCAAGGAAGTCACTTTATCAACTGTACTATGAGAGTGCTAACTAAGGAGTTGCAGGTCCAACATAAGAGAAGCACACCATACCATCTACAGGTGAATGGGACTGTTGAAGCATTCAACAAAATTTTGGAAATAGTGCTAACGAAGGTATGTAATGCTAATCACAATGAATGGGACTTGAAAATTCCAGCAGTGCTATGGGCCTATCACACTACTTGCAAATGGATGACAGGATAGACACCATTCAAGCTGGTATATGGGCAAGAGGTGGTCATGCCCATGGATTACATTGTTCCTAGTTTGCGCATTACTGTGACAACTGACATGGATGATGTAGAAGCATTAGAAGAGCACATTGCAGAGTTGATCCAGCTTGAAGAAGGTTGCTTTATTGCAGGATTGACAGAAGGCATGGCATGATCACCACATTAAGAAAAAATAGTTTATGGAAGGAGATTTGGTGTTGTTATACGACAGTAAGTTCATGAAGCATCCAAGTAAGTTACATATGCACTTGTTAGGACTGTATCTTGTTCATTTCATTACTTCGGGAGGTTCAGTTCAGTTACAACAATTGGATGGTGCGGTATTACCGACCCTCATCAGTGGGAGTCGCTTAAATCCCTATAGGACGGGGGCATAGTTGTAGACTGCTTGAGGCGTTGTATATATATATATATATATATATATAAATTCTATCTAGTAGCAAGGAAATCCTAGGGGATGAGGCTGTGCAAGGATAGGAGTTAGTAGTGATAGAGAGGAGATCACCTACAACAGCTACAGCGCTGTGGGTTGGTCAAATCAGTAATAAATGTAGGTAGTTAAAATAGTTAGATAGTAGCACTTGTTGAAGCGATGTGCATTAATGTCCGATCCTACCATTAGAAGATTAGGATTGATGACGGATTTGGCATCACTACTATTGGATTTAGTCATGATGTAGATCGTATATTTGGCAATGATGAGTTTGAATTGGGAGGTGCCTATAAAAATCCTCGCGGGACGTGAGAGGAAGGCATTGTTCTGTTGAGCAAGTAGAGTGTTGAGCAGAGTGCGAGTTGTAAAGTTGTGTTGTGAGCTTTTGGTGAGCTTTTGGTGAGTTGAAAAGTAGAAGGGTAGAGTCATCAGGTGCATTGTAAGGTTTGGGGCGTGAGGCATGCTGAGCAAACTCGATGCAATTGAGATTTCCACTGAAAAAGTTTCCCCTATTCGGCCCATGATTGTCGAAGAAGAATTCATGAGCATGCCGGTAATCTCATTGTCCAGACCCAAGAGTAAGCAGCAGGCTCAGAAGCCCAGTTCCATGCCACTATAGAAAAGGCATACCTGCACTTCGGCTAGAGTGCAAGGAGAAGGGACTTCACAAACTTGGCCATCGAGCTCGGGATCCATAGAGTCTGTAGCATCTAGGGGCATATTTGTTCATGATATCTTGGGATATGTCACTCCTACACATCCAGGAGAAAATCTGAGGAAGCCTATGAAGAATCAAAAGTATCCACCAAAATTGTCGTCACTGCCGGAAGGGATGACTTGCTCGATCGATATCATCCCTTCCCTAATCGGATTGAAGTTTGAGGACCATGATTTGTTGTTACTTAAATATGTCTGGGATGGGCCCTATCAGTCAGTTCCGATGGTGCCTGGTGCCCCAATTTAGTGGATTCCTTAGCCATGGGCGAGCATGTTTGACAACTCTAGATTGTTGGGGCTCATAAATATGCCTCATTTTGGGTGACTGAATGAAGCCCATGCGTGTGTTAAACAACTCTTGGCCTATTTTCATGGTGGGAAGCTCTGGTTGAATGTGCACATTCCTATCATAGTAGAATTAATTGCGAGCATTATGGGCTTGCCGAAGGCCAGGGAAGATCCAACGCAGTATATCTACGGGAGGGATACCAACAAGAAGCTTACCAAGCAGCTGAATGAGCGATTTGTCTCATAGTGGGATGGACACACCTATCATATTGACAACATCGATTCACAAGCGATGCATATTGGGGTGTGAATTCTGGTGAGCAAGGTTGTTCAGGGGAATCGACCGGTCCAGTGCAACTCAAACATGGTCACATGTGCCTAGAAATGTGCAGAAGGCGTACAAATGAACTGGTCCTTGTTCTTGCTTAACTATTTGCTCGAATATGCTCTCGCTGCTTAGGCTGGGCAGCCATTTTCATATAGTTGGCTATTAATTCTCATTGCACTTGTCGCCTAGATGGAAGATGAAGATTACCAACCAATGGAAGTTAATGTAGTGAAGGTGTGTCGCGGCGCACGATATCAGAATTTCTGGTGGGTTGAGGAGCCCAGTTGACATGAGGACTGTGCAATTAACTTTTGGGTCTATTGGGAAGCACTGCAGGTCGCCACTGTTGTAGTTCCATGATTATCTAGTTACGTAGCTACCAAGTATCAGTGGCTCATTCAGTTCTCTATTGGGCGACATTCCATTTACATTCAGGCATGGAAGGACCCAATAAGAAGTGGCTACCTCTTACTTACAAATTCACAAATGAAGAATTGGATGCTATCGTTCAAGAGTGGCCAGCTGAATGGTGAAACCCTATGAGTCAGGAGGAAATTTCTAAGGAGCCACCACCTAATGCCCCGGAAGAGCCTGCCCAGAAAAAGCTGAGTGTTCCTGAATCTGACAATGAGTCATCGACGGACCCCGAGGACGAAGCACAGTGCATTCGAGAGGAGACTCACATCAAATGGTGCCAAGAATACGATGCGGGAAATTGTATCCGATCGAGCATGGAGGACCAACTGCAGTGACTCATCAAAGTGGTCACTGACTCCTGTGAGGCTGCAACGTAGGCAATACAAGAGTTCAACCATGAAGAGTTTGGTGCGGTAAGAGATAGGTTGAATTCCATTTTTTATATTGTTTCTAGGCAAACATCCATGAGCCATGTGATGCAGGAAGTCTCGTCGATTAGCACTGAGCCTCGGGATAGGAACGTTCAAGTTCTTTTGACTGCGATCAACGTGGGGAAGGACAAAGTGAACAAGTTACTATTGCTGACATAGAGCATTACCTTGGATCTGAACAAGTTCCTCGATCCTGTACTGGTGGAGCTACAGCATGTTGCCACATAGGGATTGGAGGATAGACAGAAGGAGATGACTGATGGATACGTGCAGTCACAGAGCACGACTGAGAAGCTGCAGAAGGAAGTGAAGGAGCTGTATCAGGTTAGGGTGCAGCTGGTAGAAGATTAAGGTATGAGAAATAGATGCATTGAAGGAGGTGCTGGCCTAGCTGCAGTGCAAGGTTGTCAAGGAAATTACTGAGTTGAAGAAGGTGCAAGATGGCCTCATCATTGAGAAGGCGTGGCTGTGCGTAAGTGTTGGCAAGTTTGAGCAAGCAGTTGATGAGGCCTGTTAATATATTTTTGAGACCATGGCTGAGCTTATCATAGTCTCTAAGGCCAAGTGACTTGGGGAAACCATTGCTAAGCTCCAGGACACCAACCTGTTGCTCAATTCCCTGGTCCATCCAGAGACGTCGTTGGAGCAGGTTGCTGAACAGAAGACTTCCATTGAAGAGATAGTGGCCTAGTTTGAAACCATGGAGCAAGAGGCCAAGACAATCATGGAGGTGATGACACAGTTCTGGAAAATCATTTTCCAAGATGAGCAGCTCGACCAGCTGACCACGTAAACGCAAGAAGCTAAAGGAAAACTGATGACACTGAATACAGTGCTGTGAGCACTACCACTCATGGTACATATTATGTGATATAAGGAATTAAAGGACCTATAATACAGAGCTTCCCACACCCAAGAATGCAAACAAAAGCGTCATGCCCAGTTGGATGAGTTCCAAGAATTTGGTGGGCAGCTGGCAGTCAAAGAAGTCACAACACTGCATGTGGTGAAGAAAATTGGCAGATGGTTGATGGCAAGGTTGGGACAGCCCACCCTATGTAGGATGATTTGAGTAATTGTCAAAGTGCTTCTGACAAAGTCCAGCTCTAGGTTTGCAAGATCACACAGCAGTTTGAATATTTCAAGACCTAGACATCGGCATATACCCTGTCAACCTGATGTGGCTCAGGGATGAGCCACAAGACTGTGTTGGGGGCCTGTTGGCAGGGGTTTTGGTAAGTGAGTTGTGCAACGACGCAGAAGGTGCACAAGCTCACATGACACCGCGCAAGGATAGATCAGCACGATGGGAAGAAAGATAACCATTTTTTAATATTTAATATATTATTTGACCAAATTTTGTTGCCATAGGCCATTAGTGGTTAGAAGTTAGTTATAGGTGGACCTTCAATGTAAATGCACAAGCCTATATATAGAGCTAGTTTTTCAATTGTAAGGGACATTATCATTATGATGAACGATTTCATGAGCTATCAGAGGTTAGAGATAATCACATGAGGTCTGGTGCAATCTGTCTATGGTTTTGGAGAATCTTTTGTTGTATCTACGATCTATTTGGATTTTTGTGATGTATTTGGTCTCCTACTATGGAGAAGAATTGTCTATTTTGGATTTATTGCGCAAAATTAATATGATATGATACTTGTTGCATAAATATTGTCTTCTGTTTTCATGGTTCCACTATTGTGATATCAATGAGAAGTGTGTCGAATATGTCATGATTTATGATGCCGTGATCTATTCCAATTCTATCGCATTTCTGTTATGATTTACTGATGTCATTGCGATCTCTTCTAATTCGGTTGCATTTATGATAATGGATCATTTAAGTTGTTTTATACTAAAGTGTTGAACTACTGCGACAAACAAATGATGTGATTTGTTAGATATGTAGCGATGAAGATAGATTATGATCACTGTCTTAGTTCTATAATCTGATATTTATGCTGCTATACCTGTCGAATGCCATGTCTTCCTTTCTGACTTCCAGAAACTTGGTTCCAACAGCTCCCCCTTGAACATATCGGGTGAGACTCCACCCGCTTTGTGGATGTTGCTGGGTAGGGTAAAACCTATCTAGTCCAGTGCTCAAGGAGATCACGCTGGTTGGGCATCGACAGAGTGAGAACCCCTATTGACGAGGCTTTGTTGGTGGGTTTTTGCCAAAACTTGTCATAGTCAAATTCCTCTACTTGTGAGAACCCCTGAGAAACAAACTGTTCTTTGTATTTAATGTTTCCATATACAACATACTTGATTTTGTAGAGCCACCTAGAACTCACCACTAAATTCCCCTCAAGCCTCGGAAAAACCTACCAAACATCATTCTTCATGATGGAATTGTACTCTTCCACTATGGAATCCCTCCACACCTGTTAAAATACCTCTTGATCAAAGGTGAATGGATTAAACTCATTGATGCTACTCACAATCACCAAATAACCATAAAATCTCCTTGGTAGCCTAGTCTCCTTCACAATCGTCTTTAGATTCTCCACATGTTATTGAGCATCCTTTAAGGTCTATTGAATCCATCTTGACTTCTTCTTCATACATGAAGTGGCATCCTATGGAGGAGATATATCTTTCCCTCTCTCATCTAAATACAATGTACCTAAATCCTGTGAACCTAAATATTGAGCAATTGAAGATTGTGAGCCTGAAGGTTAATCCCATGTCGACTGAATACCTATGCTCTACGAACCTGTAACCCATGAAACATGTAAACCTATAGCTTGTGACCATGTAACCTGAAATGTAGGAGCTTTTTTCTCCTTTACCCCTGCTATAGGTGTGTCATGGTGACTTCCTGAAGGCCCAGTACTAAGCCCTAACTCAATCTAAGAAAGACCGGTTGTTAATCAAATACCTACCTTAGAATACCCCATTTCCCATTGAATTTGTACCTAGCAATATCTCTATTTTTCATGAAATTTCATGAAAGGGATGAGCAATTATAAGGAAAATTTGAGAAAAAATCAAGTTCCCTTGATCTTAGTACATCAGAGAGCCATGAACTCCATAAGGAAGTGGCATACCTACTAGCTAGAGTAAGTAGCATAGATGCATAAAATACTATGTTGATTGACAGTTGGATGTTTCTTAAGATGAAATAATCTTAACGTCTTAATGAGGTGAGATATTAACCCTTCTTAGAAAGCACGAGCACAGAAAAATGCAGACTAGAACAAGTGCAGTAGTCATGCTAGAAAGGCACACAAATTTTCTTTGTAATTTTCTCATAAACATGTAATTCCATAGGGTTTTTGGGTTTCATATTCATCGTTTCTGGATTGTTTAAATAGTAATTTAATTGTATCGTATTGTGATTTTTCAATTTATGATACAAACAATTGTTCACATTATATGGTAGCCATATCAGTTGACATTATTTTGGATGGATTTTCTTGACTTCATAATAGAGTATCTTTTTTTACTTGTAGCACCCTTAATGGAATTCTTACTGCTCCTTGCATATACTTGCATCAATTATTTTGACTGGAAGTACTTGCTAAAACGGTTTATAACCTGCATCTTTTATATTAGAGGATCCCAACAAATATCTATTCAAGTGTGAGAAAAATAGAACAAGTGCATGACAATCAATGTTGAAGTATGATACATGAAATTTTAAATTGCTCATTTTAGGTATTGAGAGTTTCCAAGGGATGGGGATTACATGTGTGGTTGGAATTCAATGCCTGTGCCTACATTTAACTAGCTAGAATTATTTAATCCTCTTCTCAACCATATGGAGTATCACATGGTAATGTGATACCCAAATTGAAATAGCAAGGGATTAACATGTAATTTGGGTTAATGATGTCCACACCATGGTCATTCATATAAAGGGATAAGAATCCTAAGTTGATTGAGTTGTTAGAAAGATATTTCATGATGATCACACACATGTGTTTTTTACATATTTGGATGTACATTTCTTGGTCACACATGTGAAAACCATATTTTCAAAAGTTGGGTTTTTCTGGGCATAGAAGTTTTCACATTAAATTTATAAATTAGTTTCAAATTTATCTTCATTCATCTTAAATCTACCATTATTTTAGTTCATTTTTTTATGGTTCAATATCTGCTTTATTCTGATTTTGAAGTGTGAAAATAAGTCCCTAACATTGTTTTATGGACTCTATAAAAGTTTTCAAATGATATAAAAAAAGAGAGTAGATTATGGCATGCACACATGCATCCTACATAAAAGAAGCCAAGAATTCAATTTTGAAATTTGTATTTGAATTCAAATTATTCAACTAACCGAGTGTGAAGACCATTCTACTTTGTATAGAATGAAAATTGAAGCTGTTTTAAACTGTCCTATTGTGGTTTTTTTTCCAAATAAAACCTCATGGCAAACCCAAGTGATGCTTACCCACATTCATGAATAGCATTCCTACTAAACTTGTTTGCGTAGACTAGTGTGCCTAATCAAGGGATTTGAATTGGGCACATGCTTGTGTTGAACTAGTCAAATTCCCATCAACATTGGCCACAACCAATTGGGATAACCCCTTGGGCTATCATAACATAGTTTTACTTTCCTTGAGACTAACTTTTGAGAGGAAATGAGAAAGGAGTTTCATTTGATCATGGTGTGTAAGAATTTATTAGAGTTGTTTGGAGTGTAGGATATTGGTTTCCTGAAGATAACCCCGTTTAGTTGACACATTCCAATTTTAGAGATTATCATTCTTCTATATTTTTTATTTCTAATACTTTCTTAGTAAATAGAAATTTGGTCATAAACATTATTGGAATGCAAGACAACAAAGCAAGGTTTAAATGGCTAAAAAGTACTTGGAAGGAAATTTTGCAATAAATAAATGATAATGTTTATTTTTTTGAATTGGCTTCCTTTTATAACGATGAGTCTAATCCTCCCAAATTTAGCATTATAGAGAACCATTAACTCCTTTCAATATGGTTACCTTCGGCTAAGAAATTATCAGTGGGGGGTATATATTCCATTAAAATTGACTAGTTCTCGCACCTGGACCCAACCACAAGCGTTAGCATGTCAATTGGTGGAACTTGAACCTTGTAGGGGCTATCATTAGCTAACTTATTTCAATCACCCAACAAGCCACCATTGACATGTTGGGGTGTTCTAAAAAACCATTTTTGATCATTTTGGTCTTACTTTACACAGACTTCTTTTCCTTTTATGTACAACAGCTAAATAATTGGATTCTTTTCAGTTGAAGTTCTTATGAGAAATGTTGGTTCTTGTTGTCTAGGAATGTAACATATCCAAAAATCAAAAGATCAATTTAAAGTTCACAAATAGGGGCCACATGTTTATGATTATAGACCATTCATGGGCACCTGCAGGGTTCCATGATGGAAGGCTATTATGGACATAAATGGACCATATCTAAATGGATTAAACTTGAGGTTTAGCATTATACCAACTTTATAGTATGGATTCAATGGTTTCTTGATGATATCTACTCATGATTTTTGCTTGCATATTGGTTCCAACTTATTCTTATGTAATGTAATTACTAGGAAATTTCCAAGCAGTGAAAGACTTTGTTGACCTGAGTTGCATTCTTTTTTTATAACTCCATGCTAGATTGAGTGCATATTTATTATATGTGTATATCATTGACACTTCTTCATTTGAGGATTTTATTGATTTAATGACAATAGTACGGATTTGAAGCCAAGCAAGTGATTATTTTCTATTAGGAATATTGTACATCTTTTGTGAGGGTCCTGATATGGAAATAAGTTATAAAACTAAATACAACTCAAATTTTGAGTGCTTATTCTAAATCTTTGGGATGAAGCTTATTTATCAATATTTTTAATATTGTTTTCATTCATATATTTGGTTAACATCTACAACAAATCTTCGATTCATTTATAATATTTGTTTCCCAATGGAATGGAAGCTTAGGTTCCCAAGATAGAATGGACAAAGAAGAAAGCTTAAACTTACAAGAAACTCTTAATTATATTGATATTAATGATATGGGGACACACCGTCAAATCTTTGGCATGCTTGACAAGAACTATGACAATAATTTTCCTAGACATTGTTGAGACCATCAAATATCAATATTGCGCCTTTCCCAACTCACTAGGGACATAGATGATGAATTTCAATCTATTGTCAAATAATTTATGGGAGTGTTGTAAGTAATACCTTCTATACTCTATTTGTCATTATTTCAGATTTAGATAATTAACAATTTTGTATTTGTCAATATCACAATAGAACATTAGGTCTTGCTTGAAACATTTGAGTTGAGAACTAATGTATCTTATTATTATGCAATAAATCTATGCTACTATTGACTTGGATTTACTGAGGATTTTGGTAATTTAAGTGATGGTGCCTGGTTGGTTTGACTAATTGTGGACATAGTTGATAGATGTTGTTTGAATTTATACTCAATAGTATGCAAAAGAACTTGACAATTTTACTTTTGTTTATATTTATTTCTACTTTTATAAATATTTATGTTTGCAATTCATTGAATTGGAGAAAACATATACTTGTTAGTCTTTCTCTATCCAATCTCACGGCTTGTCAGCTACTTCATTGTTGATAAGGTAATCTTATTAACAATCATAATAGTATTCTAGTTATTTCTTGTATAGCTTGAATGATCATATCAATAATACTTGCTCTATTATTTATCTAATGATGTTCTCATATTATTGGTTTGCTTCGATGCTTTAGGAACAAAATATCAAAGAAGGGATACACATGATGGGTGTAAAGGATCACATATTTTACTTGTCTTGGTTTATTACCTATACAATACAGGAGGCTATTATACATCTATGATTATGTGGTTTTTTGTGTGAATATAATCAAACAAATTAAAATACTTTGAAGTCTATTCTTTCTTCTTTTATGACAATGAAACAGTTAAAAAATATAGATTGATATACATAATAGATATAAAAAGTTGTGACCTATACAAGGCCCTCTATTATGTTATTAGTACAAAATCCAACTTATGAGTAGGGTATGGACATAAATTTGATGTTATTCATTTAAGGCATGTTACCACAAAAACTTGCACCTTCAATGTGCAAACTACAAAGTTGTCACAAGGCTCAAGCTAAAGTGGAAATTGGAAGAGTCAATGTTTTCACCTTAGTGATAACTTCCCTCACTTTAGGTTGGGTAAATCCAACACAAGGGGGATTCCTAGCTAGAAACTAGGGTTCAAAGGTAAGACAAATGAAAGATGGCCTTAGTTACTAATTAATAAATCAACTACGAATGGTTTCCAATTGTTTATAAGTTAACAATTAATGACTAAGTTCAAATCTGATTTCAAGAAGTAAAATTAGGGTTTCAGAGTCGTTTAAAGTGTAATAAAGGCCTTAATTTCCAGATCTAGACTTTAGTATCTTATTGTTGTTATAAACCTACAAAATATATTTCTTTCTAAACCAGCAAACACGTTTTATGACAACAAATGTCTTGATTCTTATTTAGAGTGAAAATGAGGCAAATCTATGGCTAAGATAAGGGTAGATCTAGGGGATTTCAATCACTTAATAATCTAAAAAAATTTGATGACATTATTAATTTTTTTTTTAATGCAGATTTATAAGGACAACAAGGCATTTTTCAAAGAGCAATTTCAAACCAACAAATTAGGACAATGTACCATATGATTTAGGATTTTTAGGGCTGTTTTTTATGTGTAAGCAATGAAAATTTTCAGATCCACTAGAACAAAAATAAAACGTGAAAAGAAGTGTTCTTAGTGGCATAGAAGATGTGACTAGTGCCTAGATACTCAACATTGGGCATATGGGGTTGATTGAGGTTCTCTTGAATCACACAAAAGAAGACTAAAGGATTTATAGGGATGAAGTGCTCACACCCTATATCACCTTTAGTGGTTTGATTAATTTTTGTCAACAACAAAAGGAAAACCCTAGAGTATAATTTTTCAATAGCCTTGAGGTAATACTTGCTAAGTAAAGGATAAAAGATCATACATATTACAACCATTAATTGAGAGACATACAACTACCTATCTTTTCCAATAGAAAATACTCCATGTATTACAGAAGAAACTTACCCAAATAATATATCAAAACCCTAACATCTGAATCTTTCATCCATCAATCACATGAGATCATCCAATTTAATACTTCCAATCAACCATTATAAGCACCAATAATAATCCCTAGACAAGAAGTCGAGGGCTTTCTCCAAAAGCTTCTAGCAAGTTTTACAATGGGATGATCTTACCTTATATAGAAAACAAGCCCAAAATATCCTCAAAAAATAATAATAAAATCCTAGATCTCTCATAAAAATCCTTAAATAACTATTATCTCTCAACTGACATCAAGAGATATAGTTAACAATACTTTAAATAAAGTGGATCTAGTCCACAATCCAATTTCTAATATTTAACTAAAACCATCCAAGAGCAAAACATGTGGGTCATAATGATCTGTACCGCTTGCATGCATGGTCAAGTAGCCCTCAACCAAGTCTATCTCTCCTTGGGATGTGTGTGGTTTTGCATGTGTGAGTAGAAGAAGCAATATGTCTCCTCTAAATAAGCAAGTGCGGAACCATACTCCAACAAGATCATGAACATATGTGCCAAAGGTTCCAAGTGTCCTCACATGTGTGAAATAATAAAGTGAATCCACCAACACAAGGAATAAAACATTTCCAGATCATCCACATGTGTTAATACTCCATCCAAACCAAATGATTTGACATATGTGACCCCATATTTCCTCCAAATATGTGTTAAGAAGGATTGTGCTCAAGCAAGATAGGTGGATGGACCATATGTGTGCCATGGCATGTAGTGATTTCCCCCAAATATGTGAGCCTGGTTGAGCATAATAGCCTCCAATTCACACATGTGACCAAAAAACATGCTTCCAAATATGTAAAAATGCATGTGGGTGATCATCATGAAATACCCAAGCTGTTAGGAAACTTGTGTACGGGGATGAGGATAGGGAAGGGGATGGGGATGCCACTTTTTGAAGAAAGGTACTTGGGTTTATCAGGGGTACTATATATATATTATAAAAATAAAACATACCAGATTCACATCATACATGCATATTTCAAATTTCTTCATAAATTATGAATCATGATTCATAATTCTAAATTGAGTGATTCATTGAACAATGACCATTCACATTGAAAATTTGATAAATCATAGATTAGTAGTATATATCAAATGGAAGTCATGAAGTTACATAAAAATTGATAAATCACTGTACCAGTAAGCTGTAACTAATACTCAAACATAGATATAAAGGGACACTTGAAATATGATTGTAAACACCTCTTTGTACTGTTGTTACATGCATTAAAAAGTTGCAAACATATTCTCGAGTTGATGTGAGTGTATTTCTCAGTAATAAATACATATGTATATTTTTTATGTGCACATTTGGTAGTCAAATTATGTTCCATGAATGTTGAACACAAAACCATAAAATTATTCCTTGTAAATCAATGCAAAACCAGTCAACTAGATTTGGACAATATTCAATGGAATTTTAAAAGTGTTGCCAAGTGTTTGACATAATTCCTAAACCATACTCCATACATAGTTTGAAAAAAATTACTTTAGAATTGTTTGGGGGTCATTACATTTTACCCAACGGATTTTCATTTTTTTGTGTCGATCATACCCTTGAAGTACCCAAACACGGGGTACGTTGTACCATTTATCCTATAAGTACCCCTTTTTTCATAAGGGTGTATCAGGCACATGGATCCACTATGGGGTATAGGAGAGTACGACAAGAAACATACCTTACAAGTACATAAGTACCCAGTATGTGTACTTGATATGGTTACATGTACCCTACACCTGAGTATCAATATGCATGCTACATAGTGAAATACCTTAGTGGTGTGGGAAAATATGATGTAGTTATAGTATGGTGCTTATTTTTTTGTTTGTCTTTATATTTGTTAAGTACATTTGTTCTCAAACTTGCTAGTTTATTGGTAAATTTCATAAAAATATACTAACATAGAAAATCTTACTTGTGTTATATTTCTTGCATGAATTCCTTGAATATGTGGCCAAGTTATGGGAATGTGTATCTTTTGGATAGTTCATTTTTTAGTGTACATATCTTGTTTTCTTTCTTGCATAGTTTTGTTTGGAATGAGAAATTCAATCCGATTTCAATACCTCCAAGTATAATTATACAATACAAGATATGAAAAATTATAGCAAATAGAAATAGATGGGGCATGGACTAGTTCACCACCAACTCTGAGCCCCCATAAATGTCCATATTCCCATTGCCTACTTCAAATAGAAACCTAAGGGATAGATTACCTGTCGACTTTAAATTTGTAGAAGGTTTTGTAGAGGTTGGGAGTGATAGAGTTTAAAGTCCCTCATTCTCTGGGTAACCAAGCTTACTAAGCCACTTCATAAGGGATTCCTACTTCTTCCTTAAAGGATTTGGAAATTCAGATCTTAAGTGCTTCATGAAATGAGATTCCTTCCCAAGAGATATCACTTGAACGCGATCCTTTAATGATGATCCATATTTTCTTAGTGAAATGATAATGCATCTAGAGATGTGGAATTGATTCTTCCCTTTCTCCATAGAGTGTACATTTACTTGGACCCCTCCATACTATTTTCATTAATATGTCCCATGTGGGGATTTACCCCTTTAAAATCATCCATGAGTTTAGAAGAAACTTTGGACAGCCTTGAATTTTCCATATTTTCTCCCAATACTATTACATTGGGATTACCAAAGGCAGGAGGTGTAGCGTCGTATATACTAGATTTACCTTACATATACAAGAGAGGGGATTTCATACCCAAAAAAAGTTTTTTGTATCAGGTCTAATAACTACGCCAACTTGTCCATGTTGTAGGGATGAATCCTTGAACACCTAGTTCCTATGTTGTGTGCCATAGTTGTGTGGAGGAGCCAAAGTTGCCAGCCACATGTCTAAGAATTAAAATACATGTATCCCTAAGAGCATCAACTATTTGAGCTAGCATGGTGTATGAAGGATATTCCCCTACATAATGATCTACTTTGATGTTGACTCTATAACCCTCCCCAACGCTCCAACAAAGATTATTAGTGATGACATGTATAGAGGACACAAGTTATTTTCAAAAGTTTGAACCTGCTTTAAAGTATTTTGCAAGGTTCCTGAACAATATTTTATGGAGAGAGGTGACATGTACTTTCCAATGAGGCCTTCTTGCCATAGCCCCCCTCCTCTATTAATTAATTTCCAGACAACTTTGGCTGCAAGTGCTGATTGAAATATGCCCAAGTGTTTGATTCCCCAACCTCCCATTTCTTTGGGTATTGATAGTGACTTCCAATATGCACAAGGGAGTCCTCCTTCCTCCTTGGTTCCCTTCCAAAGGAACTTAAAACAATATACCTGCTATGGGAGAGAATGTGCTTTGAAGGATGAGCCAATACAATCCAATAGATAGGGATAGCTTGGAGTGCACTCTTTATGAGGATGACTCTTACAAATTTTGATTTCCTATTGATTAAACAAAGATATATCCTTCCTTTTATCCTTGATATCAACTAGGACCAATCCTTTATTTGGTAATCCTAGAGCTTAATTTGAAATCCGAAATATGTCAAAGGAGAATCCAAATCTTGTGTTGAGAATGGAAAAATTTTGATGACAGTTTCTTGGTGAATTTGAGTCTCCATATGAAATCTTTTAAAATATTTTGTCTTATTAATCTCCATTTTTGTAGCATGGAATAAGAGGTTAAGTAACTTGGAAAATGCTTTTGCCTCTCTAATGGTCCTATTCCCACATAAAAGAAGATCATCAACAAAAAATAGGTGGGTGAAAAAAATAGTATGGGAAACTTTAATACCTACAAGCACCACCTTTGAAATGCTTTGAAATGCCTTGTAACTAGTTAATATTGCCACTTTCTATAAACCGAGATACTATATAGGTGGTCGTAAAGAGTACACTATAAGTTATCCCTTTCATTTGTATGGATCAATAAAAATTGGGAATTAACAAGTGAAAAAATTCGGAAGATGTGATTGGAAATAAATTTGCATGCATCAGGTGTTTCTTCTAGAGTGAAAGAGTATCATATGGTATTTAGGAAAGTCGTATGGTTATAATGTGCCATATTTTGCAATATAATCATATCTTTTTTATACATTTGAATATGTTCTAAACAACAAGAAGGAAGATCATGAATCATTGATGTCAATTTTAACTGCATAATATATTTTCCTTCATGTCTTAGGAGCTACTTGTTTTCGGGATAAGGAATCAGATGCATTCACGGTTACTTCTAAGTCTAGTTGGAAACACTTTTGTGAATTGTAGTTTAATGGCATGTTATTCAGTAGGATTTCCATAACAACCTCCTTAACTTTCTCTCCAATTTTAGCACCACCCCAACATAATGCAATTAGTTTTATGCCTAAGCAATCTAGCATCAGGAGATTCGAATTGGAATTGATTTGGGATGCTACTCTAGCCTTTAAGTGTGGTTAGTTTGGTTCCTATTTTTATGTTTTATTATTATTAGTTCCAGGTAAAGAGGGGAATGTTAGTAATGCCATGGATAATGACGATGACAATGACAATTTTGCTTCCATAGAAAAATTTTCTATCCAAGTAAGATGGCTTTTGGTATTAATTGATAAGTGACCAATAAGTATCCATGATGTGACAAAACTTTAAATGGACACTATATCCCTCTCATAAGTGAAGTATGATCTAGGGCCTCATGGGTGGCCTATGCAATACCAAAATCCGCATCTTACTAGGATTTATCTCAATACTCCTTAATCAATATATTCTTGATGATGCCTTTCCATGAAGTTTGCATCATCTTTATATAAGTGGAAGGTGCCCCAATCATTTCCTTCTTCAAAGGTATATTTCACTGTACTCGATGCCAAATGGACCCAAAAATGCAATACCCAACTCAATATGCAAGTGGCTCCTCAAAGTATTCCAAGGAAAGGGGCATTTAGTCCATTGGGCCCATGTTCTCACCAAAATGTGCATGAATATCCAAGGCGTTCCAAGTCTTAATGCACCTAATGGTTTCAACTGTCACACTTGAATATTTCACAAGGAACACTTTCCATCACTTTCATTTCACAATCATGCTAATCAATGTCAATCTATATTTATAGGGTGCACCCAACTATTCTAGGCACTATTTCCCATAGACCAAGACATTGCTACCCACAAATCAAGGTACTATTGTCCAATGAATCCATGAACCAAGGAATCTATGCATCCACTATACATGTCCTCATGCAACCCCTTATAACAAGTTGCTTCATAACAACACTCACCTTAATGACATGCTTTCTAAACTACTCATGCTAATCTTATTTATCACTTGGGCATGCATTTCCATTGGGAAAGACTACCCAAGGCATGAATCCCCTAGCTTTGCAACCTCTTGTTGTATCCCACCATGCATGTTGATGTATATTTTAATGAACAAGCAGGGGCACCTATTTATAGATCCAATGCAAGGTCCTTACATACCCCCAACTTAACAGTGTTTCCCTCTTGGTAATGCCTTCACAAATTCTATTGTTCACTTCAAAATATGTTTTTTAGACTAGCACATCCATTTATGATCAACTCCTTCAACCACTCCATAGTGTCATTAAAAAAATCACCACTACAACTTCCCTCAGCTCAAGACACCTATTGATCTTAAATTCCTTTACATAAATTCTACCACACATATCTTCCTAGATACCTCTATTGTTGAACAACTTAACCTTCACTAAGAAGATCACTCAATTGTCCAACATTGTGCTTCTCCAAACTTATTATCACTTTAGTACCTTGACCAATCCAACAAACTCATGTACACATTAACCTCCACGTTTTGAACTAGTTGGGAAGCTAATCCAACCATCATGTCCTATACCATGAGAATGCACATCTTTATTCCCAAACCAATCAATGCCATCTACACTTCACTCTATTGTACAACTTTATTGAACAAATGAAAGATCATCACCTTGTCTTCAATGCTATCAAGTCACTGTCCACGAGTAAAAAAACTTCTCCATGTTCTCTGTCATGGCACCTCCATGCCCACTATCCCACTATTGGGTAGTACACTGCCTATGTCCTTCATGCATATTGACCTAAGAATTATGCAAATGCCCAAGTTCTTGTGCTATCATTAAAATGTGTTTATTTTGTTGGGAGTTGAGGCCCTTGTTGTGAGATAAGTTTCATCCATTGACAAAAAAATTAGAAGTAATGATTCTTAGAAATGTTCCAGCATGAGGATTATCCTACTGAATATCCATACAAGTCGAAGGTATACAACTTTTGATTTTCAGTAATCTCAATGTTCCTTCCTTTTATGTTTAGGGACCACAAATTGGTAGTTGTAATGAAATTAATGGTAGAAGAGTTGAATTTTTTTCCATTGCATGTGTATTCAAGTTCTTCTAGTATTTGAAAAAATTGGTGTCAAAGTACCTTTATATATCAAATGAGGATGGTTTAGCTGCATTGAACTATTTTGAAAGATGTTGCAATCCTTGTTCATTAAACTCATGTAAAAAAAACTTATTTTTCTAATTAGAAAAGTTAAAATAAAGATTATTCACATTATTTTTTATGTGATTAATGTCTGCACTTAGAAAATTCAATGATTATTTTCTAAAGAGAAATTATAATACTTTCATGAATGACTACTCGCACAAGATACTCTTCTGATGTAGCTCCCTATGATCCATCATTCAAAATATAATTTTCCATGTAAGCACTGGAGACTTTGATAAACATGTTTTTTTTCACTTGATTGGACTCGTTATTTGTCTTTATTGCATCAAACACAAAATCTTTGTCACAGATTTTGTTTATGGGTTGTTTAACTTGGTCCTGCGCTTGCTTTTTCTCTGTATCATTCTCACGATTATCATAAGTCCCTTGTTAGCCTTGGAGAGTTTTCCTGTATTTCCATAAAAATATGCTTCCTTCTATCCATCTCTCGATAAAATAGCTTTGCCCTTATTTGCTAAACTATTAGTTTCCTATGTTCTTAAACATGTGGCCTTTATAATATTTTTTACTATGTTACAGACACTTATTGTTTCTGTTTTTCTACAAACAACCCTTTTAAAATATTTGATAAATTAGAATTTGAATCTTTCTCCATTCTACTCTTTTTTTAGTATCATTCTTCACTGTCTTGGTTGTATCACCTTGAAAATCAGAATATAGCTCTTGCTTGGATTCCATAATTTCAGTGTTTGAACTTTGTATATTTCCTTAGCTTTTACACTTCCATGTCATTCCTAAATTCAGAACCATGGCTACTTATCATAGGCTCTTCCTTCAACTTTGTTTTCTCTGTCTTGCTTGTAATGGCATTTCTATATGGTTCATTCTTTTGTACTGACAATTTCAAAACACTTTTTGGAAGAGGTGAAGAATAGAACCACCATGTACATGATAGGACACCATAATATTCTTGGAATATGCCATGTAAGGTATCCAAAATCACTCATGATAAAGGACTCAAATCAACTATTGAAGGAACAATATCAAATTTCTCAGCTACATTCTCAACAGAACACCTATCCTTTAGTTCCCTTAATTCCTTGGTGCTTACGGAACATTCTCATTTTCTAGATAAGCTTTAGGCACTGTTGATGTATAAGACGTCTCCTGAGTTACAGTGGAACTGGGAACCCAACACACTTTCTTCAAAAAAAATGGATCAAAAGGATCAACAACATAATTCCCAGCCCATTAAAGTTCAGAGTAAGAGCATTGCAGCATCCGCCAATCTTGCTACTCTGAAATTGAAATTCACAAATTTGCTAGAGACACAAACACCCTACCTAGGAAAAGGATTCTTTGCATCATGAATATGCATTCACTTCATAGTTCTGAATGAACAGCAGATATAATAAATCATGTACATTTTCTCTCATTAAATCATTCTCTATAGCAACGAATGAAGAACTGGGTGCAGGTTCATACTTTATCGATTTTCCTATTAATTAAATGACCACTGCATTAAATAACCACTGAATGCAGTCTGCAACGAACTGGGTGCACCTTTCTAGCAACAAAACGATCCCTTTATGCACTATACTCCCAGGCAGTGGATGGATCGATTTCCAGATGTTCCATAATGATTGATTCCTCAATGTCTCACACGCTGTTAGCACAACTTCACACCAGATCACTGTAGATGATTACTCTGTAATTACAAAGATCAAGCATGATATTCACACCTAATCGTGGTAGAATAGAGCCTAGAATTAACATCAATTGTTGCAGATTGTCACTCCTTTCCTCTTACATAGAACAGAGTACGAGATTCATGTCAATTGCTGCAAGACAGAGCATAAATAGCTTCAACCAAATATACGCAGAGATTGTTCCTTGCTGCAATCAATAAACCCAATTTCGATTTGGGTTCAACTCTTCCCCAAGCCCATTCTCCATTGATTTCCTCTGATCTGCGCTACTCCACGATCTGCATCAGAACTTTGCCTAGCAAATGAGGGTCCTATGTTTTCTACCTCACTGCATATTTCAATGGCAAAGGACTCGTTTTGTACATTCATTTGGTCAATGTTATCAAACCTATTGGTTACTAAGGTGAACTCAATCTCTTTAACATTTGGAATAATGGACATGCCAATTTTCAAGGTTTATGCTCAAGATATTGCCAAAGTCATTGTTGTCTTCTAGAGATCAAGTTTAAGGCCATCACGAAGGTTTTCAAGGAGCAACTTGGGGGAGATTTGTAGGAGAGGAAGAAAATAAAATAACTACCACAACCACAACAGTGAAACATGCCCTTTTTAGATACCTGAATGAAGTTGATCAAGGTCTCCTTTTAGAACACGTCCTCTATTGCTGAAAAATGCAAGGTCTCTGATGAAGAAGACTCCAATTCTAATAACTATTCGCGATTAACCCAAAAAAAATGGTTATTTTCATTAATGCTTGAGTTCAACGATAAAATAGTTGTAAAAACCTCTTATTATATTGATGATGCAACTAAAGAACTCCTGGAAACAAAAATATGTGAACCATGGTTTTCTCAAGGCTAAGGGTAACTCTCCAAGCACACATGAAATGGTCTCCACTAAAGGTTTTTTGTAGCGATTGGTCAAATTTCATGAAGAGAAAGTTCAAGCAAATAATTTACAGGCATAATGTACTTAAAAAGGAAGAATCATATGGAAAAGAATTGGGAAAAATGATGTAAACAATGTTAGAAATGAGGATTACGAGAATGTGAATTATGCCAATGAACTTGAGGAAAATAAAACATTATTAACAGAAACACTGTTCTTTGCGTTAACAGAAACAATTTCTTATTATTAAATGCATGCGCATGAGTCTATGATGATTCTTTCAAACCAGCAAATGTTAACTAAATCAAAATGCTAGGAGTGTTGTCAGCATTTGGGACTGAATGTTTTATTGACAAGACCATCAGATTTCCTTGTCATAAATTAACAGTGACTAGATAGCATTTAACTTAGAAACTTTAATGTTTGGATATCAACTTTTGGGTGGAAGATTGTCGGCATACTTGGAATGTTGTAGCACCTTGTCAAGCTATCATTTCAAGACTTAAAATGAGACTGTAAATAAGGGTCTTTAACACCATTGCTAGTATTCGATACTTTAATGCAATCTTACTTGTTGACTTTAGGGGTGGATGTCTTCCCCTCTATTGTTATTGGCTACACTGCTCCAAAAAGACCACCGAAATCTGCATTCAATAAGGAGTTAAAGAAGAACAATGCAAGGGTATTGGATGCCATCCTATATGATTATCAGATTCTGTGAAAAGCAAGTTAGGAAAGTATACATCAGTTAAAGAGCTTTTGGACAAGCTGCAGAATCTTTACAAAGTTGAGGAATTCATTAAGACAAATGAAGAGCTTTTGGACAAGCTGCAGAATCTTTACAAAGTTGAGGAATTCATTAAGACAAATGAAGAATCAGATGATGAAATAGAAGAGCCACCAAAAGAGGAAGAAGATGATGGAGAAGAAACAAACCCCGAAAAGGTACCAAGTAAGTGTTTCATTTGTGATATAATAGGAGATTGTTCTTCGTAATGTGCTTATGCAAGTAAAGTTTGTAGTTCATCCGACAAATCTGAGAGAAATAAAGCTTCTCACATGGGACAAAAGGGCAATCATGAAACCACCAAAGAGTTTGAGAAGACTATCATTAGTCTGAAGTAGAAGAGGAAAAACAAGTTGAAGGAAGTTTGACAAGACAACTAAAAGAGAAGGAAGAAATTTGTCAAGAAAGAGAGTTTGAGACAGTCTTACTAAAACAGGAATTGGAAAGGATTAAGAACAAAGAAAAGGATTATGAAAGAATTGAAGAATAAATGCTAACCTAAGAAAGGAAATTAACAAGCTTGCAACACATGTAAATGACAGTATGAAAAATTAGATGAAATTCTTAGCAGACAAAGGTCAGCTTTTGATAAGATGGGACTTGGTTATGAAAACAATTTGAAGACGACAATTATGGACATAATAGATACAAAACCACCAGCTCAAGTGAAAGGGGGAGAGAAAAACAGTAAAACAAACTCGAGTCAGGAAGCATGAAGACAGGGAAAGTCAGCTCAAGGAAGAAAATATATCCTCAGGGGGAGCAGCGTTGTTTTACTAAGTTTCAATCTATGCCAAAGGGGGATATTGTTGGACATTTGGTTGTCATTGATGTCAACCATAGTAAAAGAACATTGAAGTGGTATAACAATGCAACTTAGTAAAACAACATGAAGACATGAAGCCTTGAACTAAATACCTAAAGGAAATTGAAGAAACTCTTTGATGAAGACATGAAGTTGTCAAGAAGACAAGTCAAAGTTCATTGAACCATTGAAGAAGCAAAGTATTGAAGAAAAAATATATTTTGATAGACTACCCATATGACATATCTTTATTTGGTCTACAAACGGTGGATGCAGAGTGGTCGTTCCATTTCTAAAAATAGGTTATAATAAGAATTTTGAGCAATATTGACCAAGTTATGGTCATTTTAAATGTTAGCCCAGAAGAGAAATGATAGGTAGGCCCTGTTATGTCAAATTGGATATGTATAAATAAGAGATGTTGCACCTCATTTGAATCATCCTCTCAAGCACGGAACATGAGCAAAATTCAAGAGGAATATCACAAGTTTACAAGTTTAAGGAGCGCAAATCTATGGAGCAAAGTTTGTAAGATGAAGTCTTGTGATGATTGGTTTTAGGGTTTCTCTCTTAGTTCTCTTGATAGACAAGGGTTGCGTATGTACAAGGCATGGACTAGGGTTTATCTTGTGATCTTGGAAAAGGCATGGACTAGGTTTTATCTTATGATCTTGGCCCATGTATTAGTGTTTTTATGACATGATCTAGGGTTCCTCTCTTGGAATGACCTAGGGTTTGAGGATGATGGTGATGTTAAGGGATAGATGGAGCCAAGGAAGATGAAGTCCATGGATTACTGTTTCTAGGTTTTGTTGCATATGTGAAGGAAACTTGATGATAGTGATAGTGACAATGACAGTGATAGGTTGATACTCTTATTCATACCAAGGTGGCTGGGTGGAGCAAGGTAGGGAGTTGAATCTTATTTTAGGTTGGAGCATGAGTTGGAATAGTAGCTTTGTGAAGATCATCCTCATGTTGACCCTACAAAAGAGAACACAAGTTGGCCCAGAAAAGTGTCAAGTTGACCTAGAAAAATCATAAATTAATACAAGTCGACCCCTGTGAAAAAGGACAAGTCGGCCCCAAGTAACAAATTTAGTTTACTAGCAACTTACAGTATAAATAAGAGGTGCCTCATATGAGTCTGAAGATCCTGACTCTTGGCCTTCCATATGCCTTGAGATCGCTCTGATTCAACCCTCCATTACCCTTTCGGAGTGTTATATAAGGAACCCCTTGGATACATTGAAGGACGAGGAATTGAAGAGCAAAGAAACTATAGTCCATTATTGCCTCAATTTGATTATACTTGATTCTACATCCCTTTGTCCCTTTGGAGCACTTTGTGTTATTCTCAAGCTTGACTTTCTTTGTGAGCTTTCTATCGAGAGATGGAGGATTGAGGTGGTGGAGGCACAGGTGGAGGACTCGGTTTCTTCGGTTCGTAGACGTGCCGATAGAGGTTGGCACTATTGTAATATATGATTTTAATAATAGAAATATCTTTTTCTATCCAAGTATGTGCATTTGAATATGATTATTAATCCATGGATATATTTAAATTGCTTATACATTGTTGAATATATATGCTAGAGTAGGTCTAACATATTATTATAGAGCATGAGCAAATTGCTAATGCAAGCATGAATTGGAAAAAATCAGTGAGGATCTACTTCAACCATCCAGAACAAGGTATGATTTGGTATCCCTTACTGTTAGATATTTGGTTTCTCTTGCATATTGGGAAAGATTGATTTCTGTTTTCAAGCTGTCTATTGTGGTACCCCCAAAGCCATAGGAATTTTCTCTCCATAACATATATCTTGACTCTAAGATTAAGATATGAAAAGATAGGTGTTCCCTCCACCTAATACATGGATTTTGCAGACAATACAATAGACAAGACCAATTTCCAACACCAACTGGAGTTCCCTCCAAGCCAAAACACACACACAACACTGAATCTAGATTTGGGAAACATTGAGAAAATGAACACTACTGCAAAATGGAACTCTACCACACCAACCATAGATTTAAATAGACCTGAAAAAGGGTATTATGCTGCTTTAAGAGAAATGAAAATATTTTGGCATTCTCTTCCTCAATCATCAACTGGAATGAATTCTCAATCTCTCAATTAGTTTGTTGGTTGCAAAGGGGCACATCTCCCAATACTATGAAGGGGCACATTACCAAAGCCATGAAAAGAACATATGTATTCAATCTCACAAGGGTAAAAAATATAAAATGACCAAAACCCCCCACCAAATCACTCATACCTCTTTTATTATCTATTGTTGGGTTTTTCCCTCCTAGAACCTTCTTTCTTGGAATTTGAGCCGTAGATGTTTGGAGAAATATTTGGTACATTACTGGCACATGTGGTCCGCACTCTCTCTCTCATTAAGTGCTCCCTCCTTGGATAAATTTAGACCCTATAGATTTTAATGATATTCACTGGTTCTTTCTTGTTGTTTCTATTCCTTCTTGAGATTTTATTAGCGAAATCTGGAAACTTCTACCTTTCCTACTTTTCTAGTGCTTTTCATACCTTTTAGCTTCTTTCCCAAGATTCCTTGAGGAATACAACTCATATGGTCTGCATCCATCTATTAGGATTATTAATCCTCCCTTGACCATATTGTCTATTAGATTATTTTAGCCTAATTTAGGAGTTTTAATTAATTAATTATGTCCACTAGTACCATTTTGTCCACATGGCCTAATGGGGCCATATGTACCAATTACTAGAGTGTGGGGAACACTGCTATAGGATAACTAACAATGAATGCACTTGCATGCATAAGTTTAGGAACCTCCTAGACCAATCCCTACATTAGGAGCCACTAGGAGTCCCAACACCAACCTCCTTCAGTGAGTTGGAGTTGGAACTAGTTAAGCTTAGTTAATTTCTAGTTACATTCAATTAAATCACAATGAGTTTAGTTAGCACAAGTTATGCATGTATTCATGTGGATTAGGTGCATTTTCTCACCTACAACTTTAGTTAGACTGAGTTAACGGTTTATTACCAATTGTGTGAGTTGTTTAGACATATGGAGTTAACCATTTGGACTCTGATATTGATTGATACATCCTGAGTTAGCTAGTCAGTTAGGAACAGTCACATCTAGTTGGTAGATTCGAATTATTTCCTAATGGATTCAAATTCTTCCTTATGTAAACTATTGTAACACATGATTTAATTAATGACAATGATATTGTAATTGCTTGAGCTATACTCATTGTTTTTCCTGTGTGGTTTGATTTGTTTAGTGTGTATCTTCATTCTCCTTTTACTACATCAATAATATTTGACTCATTGCTTAAATATCTAAATGGCACAAAAGTTTTAGCATGGTATCAGATTCATTTCAAGAAATATTCATGTTTGTCTACTCTCCATTGAACACCAGAAGTAGTTGGGTTTCCACATAAGTCCCACAAAGGGTACCTTGCTTCCTCTAAATTTATTCGGAGTGGCGGTGTGGGCGTGACGGACCCTGAGAAAGTGTTCATGTCGAGAGGGAAGGAATGATTCTAACATAGTTCAAATATTTTTGGTTTTGTAGTGATATTTTGAAGGTTCAACTTTATATGGATTCGAGATTATCAGCTCCTCTTCTTACTCCATCCACAAGATATCCAGAATGGAAGTTGAAGATGATTGCATCTCTAAAGAGACAAGGTCTCTATGAGGTATCTATTGGAGTTGGTAAAGAGTCTTATAAATATGAGAATGAATGGATAAATGACGGTGATAGATATTTTGGAATAATATGTATGGCTTTTTGGAGGTCTCCAAGCTTGCGCTACCTTATTGATTTTGCAGAATACTCAAAGGATCTATGGACAGAACTGGATATAAAATTTGGGAAGCACAATGAGGATTATTATATCAATTTGAAGAGCACACCCAGAACCATAAGAGTACTTTATTCAAAATTATTGGCCTCTACTCTCTCTGATGAAGAAGAAGCATAATATTCCACATAGTCAATTCAAATTGAAGAAATTCTCCTTGGAGTGACTCCTTCTCCTGCTGCTCCGGAAGTTTATGAGATCTATAGTATATCATATTATCATATGGCTGATCTAGAATAGTATAATGAAATATTTTTTATTAAAGAAAATATCTTCTTCCATTATGTGGAAATATCATCCAGTGATTCTTCTATTATAAATTATGTGCATAGTTTACCCGTGATTGCTTCGGGAAAGGGAGAGGAATTTGATTTCTTTGTCTCTAATGATGTTTCTGGTGTGAATTTAATTAATTATTTCGATATTTTTGAAATAATATCATATTTTAGGATTGATCCATTCACTCTCATTGATCTAGAGATTCCAATAAATTCCTACATGATTGCATGCATCGATACTCAGGGTTTTGAAGAAGGAGAAAACCGTGCATCTACCATCTTAGTGGAGCACACTCTTGGATCTGATATGAAACTATTTGGATATGATATTATCTTATTTGTATATGATATGATATTACTTGGTTCTAGGGTTCAATATCTTTCAGTATTGCTTGTAGTTGTTCTCATCAGTTTTGGTGTGAAGAATCAAGTACCAAAAATCTCTTTCAAAATTTCTGCTGGGATTTGATGTCTTTTTTCTCTCATGAGTTTGCTGATATTATATTTTGGAAATATTTGGATATTTTGGAAATAATTTCAGATTGTAGGAGTGATCCATTCACTCTCATTTATCTTGATATTCCAACAAATTCCTACATGATTGCATGCACCAATATTCAGAATTTTGAAGAAGGATGAAATCGTGCATCTACCTTCTTGGTGGAGCAAACGTTTTTGTTTGGATCTGATATTATTTTTTTCAGGTTTTGAGTTTCAAGAGACTTCATTAACGATTGTATATTCTCTCATCAATTTTGGTGTGAAAAATCAAGTATCGCAAGTCTCCTTCAAAATTGTTGTCGGGGATTTGATTTCATTCCATACTTTTGGATATGACATGGAATTATTTTGATCTAATATGAACCCTTTTGTATATGATCTGATATTTGGTTCAAGTTTTAATTTCCAAGAGCCTTCAACCATGCTTGTAGTTGGTTTCACCAATTTTGGTGTGACAAATCATGTACTGTAAGTCTCCTTCAAACTTGCTGCTGGGGATTTAATGTCAGTTTCCTCTTATGCATATGATGATATTTTAAATTGTGAATCATTGATTATTTCTGAATCTATATCACATTATGGAGCTCAATAATTTTGTCTCCACATTCCCAGGGCTTCTTTACCTACATATTTGATCACATGCTCATCTCATCACGGAACTAGTAAAGATGGAGACATTCTGCATCCGCCTGGACACTTACTCCTAACACTTGGGGATGATTTTACCTCACATGGATTGATGTTCAAGAATTACATATATAGGTTTCTTGGGTGTTCCTCACATGGTTCTAATTCTCAAGAACTTTTTCCCTCTCATCAGTTGATTTCAGCTACTCTACATGGGTCCAATTTTCACCGTGCACTTGCTTATATTTTTTATTTAGTTGAGTGCATTATCTTTCTTCCAAAGAGGAATATTCCTCCAGACAAGATTTTTTTTGGATTCATAGGTTCACATGCATGGATTCAGGATGTTGCTGCACAGAAGAACCAGAATACTGCTTTGTTGTTGCATAGTGCTGCAAATTGCAACAAAATATTTTGCAAGTTTTTAACTTGTATTTCCTGATTTCTGCTTATTTTGAGGGGGGGGGATTTCCCATGAGGTTTTCCCCTATTATCTCATTTTTATTAAGAATAANGGGGGGGGGGGGGGGGGGGGGGGGGGGGGGGGGGGGGGGTTAGGGTTATTAATCCTCCCTTGACCATATTGTCTATTAGATTATTTTATCATAACTTAGGAGTTTTAATTAATTAATTAATTCCACTAGTACCATTGGGTCCACATGGCCTAATGGGGCCACATGTACCAGTTACTAGAGTGTGGAAAACACTGCAAGAGGCTAACTGACACTTATTGCACTTGCATGCATCAGTTTAGGAGCCTCCTAGACAAATCCCTACATTTTAGGAGCCACTGAGAGTCCCGGAACCAACCTCCTTCAATCAGTTGGAGTTGGAACTAGTTAAGCTTAGTTAATTTCCAGTTACATTCAGTTAAATCACAATCAGTTCAGTTAGTGCTAATTATGCATGGATCCCCTTTTCTCACCTACCACTTTAGTTAGACTAAACTAACTATTTATTACTGATTGTGTGAGTCATTTAGACATTTGGAGTTAACCATTTGGGCTCCGATATTGATTGATACGTCCTGAGTTAGCTAGTCAGCTATGAACAATTACATCTAGTTGGTAGATTCAAATTATTTCCTAATGGATTTGAATTTTGAATTCTTCCTTATGTAAACTATTGTAACCCTAGATTTAATTATTGACAATGATACTGTAATTACCTGAGATATAATCATTTGTTTCCTGTGTGGTTTGATTTGTTCAGTGTGTATCTTCATTCTCCTTTTACTGCATCAATAATATTTGACTCATTGTTTGAAGATCTAAATGGCACACCAATTGTTAACAAATCAAACCACACAGGAAACAGATGAGTATAGCTCAGGTAATTACAGTATCATTGTCATTAATTAAATTTGGTGTTACAATAGTTTACATAAGGAATAATTCGAATCCATTAGGAAATAATTTGAATCTACCAACTAGATGTGACTGTTCCTAACTGACTAGCTAACTCAGGATGTCTCAATCAATATTAGAGTCCAAATGGTTAGCTCCAGATGTCTAAACAACTCACACAATCAGTAATAAGCAGTTAACTCAGTCTAACTGAAGTGGTAGGTGAGCAAAGGCGCCTAATTCACATGCACCCATGCATAACTAGTGCTAACTGAACTGATTATGATTTAACTGAATGTAATTGGAAATTAACTAGGCTTAACTAGTTCCAACTCCAACTAACTAAAGGAGATTGGTGTCGGGACTCCCGGTGTCTCTTAAAATGTAGGGATTGGTCTAGGAGGCACCTAAATTGATGCATTCAAGTGCAGTCAGTGTCAGTTATCCTCTAGTAGTTTGCCCCCACACTCTAGTAATTGGTACATGTGGACCCAATGGTACTAGTAGACTCAATTAATTAATTAAAAATCCTAAGTTAGGCTAAAATAATCTAATAGACAATATGTTCAAGGGAGGATTAATAATCCTAACACCATCCTCCTATAGTCCCTCTTGATACACCTAGACCATTTCCAACTCATTAAACAGATATTAGGCAGTTAAATATTCGAATTTATGGACCTACATCACCCTTTCATGTTTTAATTTAATTATACACAGTAACTATATGATAGAATTAATTATGTACATCAAATAATTATACCTAAAAAATTGGGGATATGATAGTCCTCCCCATCCAATATTTCTTTTCCTCAAGCAATTTAAATATGGGAATGGTAATGCTTATTCTTCATCCCCAAATACTCCTCATTTATTGTCTACCCCATTCCTTAGCGATGACTGTGTATAAGGCTGCAATTTTAAGTGGACCAACTCATCAACTCTACACTTCACAATCTGTACCACACTCAAGATATACTGTTGAGATGAGTGTTACAGAGAGAAAATTCCTATGGCTTGGGGTGTACCACAATAGACAACTAGAAACGGGAAATCAATCCTTTCCAAATATGCAAGAGAAACCAAACATTTAACACTAAGGGACCTTGAATCATACCTTATTCTGGACGATTGAAGTATATCCCCGTTGATATTTTTCCAATCCTGCTTGTGCTAGCAATTCGCTCTCAAAAACATCAAACAAGACAAGCATGTTATATAATATGGTGTTAGGTCTAATCTAGCAGATATAATCAACAATGTATAATAAATTAAACGTATCCATGGATTCAATATTTACATTCAAATGCACATTACTAGACATGAAAATATATTTCTATTAATCAAATCAGAGATTACACAAGTGACAACCTCTGTCGGCACGTCTGCGAACCTGAGAAACTGAGTCCTCCACTTGGGCCTCCACCACCTCAATCCTCCATGTCTTGATAGAAATATCAAAATCAAAGGCAAGCTTGGAAAGAACACGAAGTGCTCCAAAGGGACAAAGGGATGCTGAATAAGGTATATGCAAACTATGGCAACAATGGACTATAGTTTCTTTGCTCTTCAATTGCTCCCCTTCAATGTATTCAAGGGGTTCCTTATATAACACTCCAAAGGGGTAATGGAGGGTTGAATCTGTGCAATATCAAGGCATATGGAAGGCCAAGAGTCAGGATCTTCGAACTCATCCAATAAAAATCCAAAATTGTTTGGCTTTATGCACACATCCCGATGTCCTAGATACATAAGAGTACAATGGCCATGAATAGGAATGATACAAAATGTGACATGTCTGGTCATCACCACATGCAATATATAATAGATCAGAATCTCCATTATGAAGCTATACAATGGATCAGGATCTCCATAGAAGTTGAAGATATAAAATGGATCAATATCTCCATAATGGCTGAAGATATATGACATACATCGGAATTAAATCATGAGAGCTGAAATCTCATGAACACTAGCATGATCAAAGAGGTAGAATATGTGGAATTCCACCAAGCTGGAAGGTCTTCTACACAAAACACTATGAGTACATGTCCTACTATGCGAATAGAGGTGTCAAGGTCGAACATAGTAATCCATCGCCTGATTACCGGTCATTGATGTATACCGTTAATAGACACGAGATCAATCACCGATAAAAAAAATTGGAATCAAGGTACAGAGTGCAATCCAACAAGTGTGAATAGATGTGTTGAGGTCGAACACTTGGAAGAATCCATCAACCAAGGGACATTGATGTATTCCCAAAACTATTGATGGAGAGATAACCTACCACTGATGACTATAAGTCTCAAGGAACTCAAATGACTCTAGACTCATATTCTAGAATAAATGATCTGAAGTCGATGGAATGGAATCCACTGGAAGGATGGAATTAAGGCATCGCCCATCAACCAACACAAGCTACTCAACAATGCTGTATAATTTGGAAGAACTTGAACAATGTTTGCATGAATCAGTAACAGTACAGGGAATGGCCGACATGCAAATTCAAGATAACTGATCAATGGCCAACTCAGGCTTCAACTTCCTTCGAACAAGAGCATAAAGGAAAATGGTGACTGAAGGTAGGAAGCATAAACTCAATATGCAAAATAGACATCTCTGTGACATAGGAGGAATCAACAGAGAATTCGTAGGTATTGGAAGCTTAACCAGTCGGTGGAGATAAACTCGGAGTAATGAGTACAACTCCTAAAGTCAAACTAATAACCCAACCAACGGATGTGATATATAGTGTGTTAGCACCATGTTAAAACTTTTGAATTTTGGGCTCGCAGGATTTGGAAATGGTTACCTTTGAAAGAATTTCATGAAAGTGCCCTTGAAATTAACAGGTTAGCATGATCTTTGTCATAGGTTGTTGGATGGAGAAAATGAGTTTGATCTATGGCGATAGATCACTCTGTCTTTGCAACATGCAGTGATGGGGAGGAGATAAACAACGATAAGATCGATGGTCTAGATGCAAGGTGATGAATATCAAGGATGGAAATACATTTCGCCAATTGGATATGCGAGGTAATATATGGTATTTAGATTTGTGAAGTTGGTTAAAGGGGAGAAGTGTCCTAGGGTCGAGATCAACGCAAAACCAAATTAATGGCCCTGGATAACTCCATGCGATAAACATGCACAGAGGAAGAAAATTTTCCAAATCGCAGAATATGTTAAAGGGAGAAAGAATCAGACGGCTACGATGAAGGCAGAGTTAGATCTACGGTTGTAGTCAATTCCGCGATCTGAAATAGCACTAGTAAAGTTGGGATTTCGAATCATGAAAAGTGGTAGGGGCTCCAAATATCAATGGTCACGAAATGAGGTCGGGGTTGATCGACATACGTGGTTAATTCCACAATGTAAGGGTGCCCGATCGATTGCATGAGGGAATATCAACGAAGTGTTAATGTTTTTAGAGTTGAATGGTCTCGATGAAGGTCATTTACTGATCAACGGTCGATGTTGATTCTACCGAATAAAGCTGTGCAGGTGGTTAGTGTTAGAATTTGGAGTAAGGATGCTACGTACCAAATTCTCAAATCACGAAGCAAAGGAGCCACATGGAGTTGAAAAGGTTTGTTCCTTCTGAGCTGTAGAGATGACGATAACTCAACTGAATGTATGAAGTGCCAACATAGATAGGATTGAAACACCACCTGAATGGACGAGGCAGACATCCATGAACCCCCTCAGTATCTATGAAAATGGAAAATCGAAGGCAGGCTAGGTATACATGTATGGTGGATACAAGGTGGGTTCATATCGATGGTCTAGAATCTTTTTCAATCGGATAAAATTCGTATCCCTATGAGGTCTTGTACAGAAAAGGATATCCTCACATATGATCTGACCGTAATCTTATCCCTCAATGCCATTTGTGACATGCCTTAGGTGAAAATGATGCCCCCAGCATCACCAGTCCTCTCGACTCTAGAGATTTGTCACAAGGATTACGTAATAAACAACAGGAGATCATGAAACCTGGATCTTTGAAGCAACGAATCTGGCCTTTACACAAAGCAAGGGGATGTGGCTAGCAAAAATCATTATGAATACCACTATTAACATAAGTGAAAGGGAATATAATGTCAATTCCAAATGCCGTGATCCATATGGATGGTGATGCAACATCACAGCAGGTGCCATGGCCAGATTCTCAATAGCAAATGGAGATCCCCATCCACATTTCCACTCGTGTAACCATTATGACGATCGACTAAAGAGTGTGCAATAATACTAACTAGTCATATCCGTTTCCACCCTCATTATCCTATATAAACGCCACCCTCTAGAGCCGTTGAAGAGAAGGAGATGAGTGAACACTAAGGAGGATATCCAGAGCATTAATCTACATAAGGCCTTGAGTTTTTTGGCAATTAGAAATGGTTTTTCGGTTTGAGAAGCTTGTTTCTTCCACTACAAAGGCTTGTTTCTTTCAAGAGCAATGCGACACTTCTTCAAGTCCCCTCACATAATTGTGTTACCCGGAGAGGAGGGAGATATGAATAAGTATGAGCATGGGAAGGATATAAACTCCTTTGCCATCTCTAAAACCATGCAGAAACATGACTTCGAGCATGAGACAAACACAAAGGGAAGGGAACATTGCTGACTCGACAGATAGACAGGTTGTCGATCCTGATCAACATTGAGCCACCAGAAGCATCCTGAGAAGTCATTTTCATGATCTGCAAGATCAGAAACAGAAACGACGTGCTTCCATCTAGACTGAGCATGTGCACCAGTTTCATGAGATCTATTTAAATATATCTAAATCATGGTGGAAGTACCACACTCTAGTTGTTAGTTTTGATTATGACTGTAAACAGTTCCAAATCCTAATTCGAGGACTAGCCTCAGGGGTCTGAGACATTATAAATAGGTTCCCCACAGAGGGGAGAAGGGTTGAGAAGTTTCAAGAGTAGGGGCTCTCCATTGTAATATGTTTCATTTTCCCAGAGTTGAATAAATCTGTAGAGGTGGAATGATAAACCCTCATGGCAGAGATTCTTGTGCCATATTTTTCTTCAATAAGTAACTTATTTATGTGATTGTTTATCCTATTTTCATTCCAGTTTGTATTTGCTTTCATGTTTGATAATTAGTGTATATGGGACAGAATTCATCTCGCATGATCTAGGTCCATTGGTCAAGCATTTTTAAATTTTTTTTTCTAAAGTCTTGCAGAATTCACCCTAGCTAGGTGCTCTCTTTGACAGGATGTCTCCCTCTGTCTGCTAATCCACTTACTAATAACTCCAGATTGAAGAAACGGTGTCTATCTTGCCTCTATCCACAAACCTTTATACTTCCTACCTGCTGCAACCTACTTTCATACCTAGTTGTTGAATCCATTTCCCAATGGACTCCTCCATGATTGTCGCACCAAACCTTATAAAAAGAAACTTTTTCTATTCATAAATATGACCTTCTGACTCTCTTTGGTTGAATATCTTGAGTATGAAAACCTTGTAAATAGTGAGAGATCCCTCTCTAATTGTATTGGATCAGAAATATAGTATAAAGTGGTTTTGATGTTACCCCTAGATTTACCTTTCACAACCTAGCTACATTCTAGGTGTTAAGAAACTGGCACCATTGCCGGGGACGAAGCTTCAAATCCTCCATGGGTATGAATGACATAGTTCCAGATTTGGTTGTTGATGGTGAACAACAATCATACCATTAAGAAAGGTTGTACATATTTCACCTGGAAACTCCATTCATAGAGAATCTAGCTTTCAGTCACTCCACTGGTGATATGATCCAGATATCAAGATTTCAAAGGAGACAGGTAGGATCTAGTGGGGAAATGAGCTCATTATAAAAATATAGAAATGCATGATCAAAGGATAAGGTATTTACGTTTCATTTTTCTCCAAGATGTCTTGTCCTTTTTTTTTTTCTTTCTGAATCTATTACTATCTATTACTAATCTAGTCAAAACAATTTTTCATTATGCATTGCACTCAAAACATAACCATGAATTTACTTCTGTATATCCTTCTTTACGAACTGAAATTCTTCCATCACCCTATATGTTTTATTTTGATCGAGATATTTCATTTGAAACACATGAACTTAAAGGTCACCCTTGTGAGCCTCATGAAACCACAACTAACAATACTCTCATTCCACATAGCTTGGTTTCTTTCAATATCCAAAACTGGTATAGACCCTTTCACTTGCCTCTTATTCTTCATGATTTCCCTACAAAACACTACAAGTACCTTCCTAAGTTTGATGGAGAGATAAAGAACCTTACGGTTGAAAAGCATGTACAAGCCTTTGAGAATTTCCTTGTCCTTTTTGAAGTAGAACATGTTGATGTCTGCATGAGATATTTTTCCCAATCTTTGCAAGGAGATGCTAAGGAATGGTTCAAACACTTACAGCCTGGATCCATCAGCACATGGGAAAGTTTTTCTAATATATTTTTGAAATTTTGGGGTAAGAAAGGCTTTTAGACCAAATACTTTCAGAGTTCTATTCCCTGAAGAAACAAGAGGATTAAACTGTGTCTAATTTTAATAGGAGATTTGAAAGCTTTTACTATAACATGCCAAAAGGAATCCAGCCTCTTGAGAAAGCTGCTAAACTTCAGTATGCAGCTACCTTTCATCTTGAAATGTCATTGCTTCTTTTGGAGAGAAAGTCAGTCAAGTTGCAGCACATGTTTATGGATTGTTTGGAGGTTGAAGACAATATTGGGATGTCTAAAAATTTCTCACACCAAGACAATGATGAAAAAATAGAAAAAATATTAAACTTGGTTGAGCAACATAAACAAAAAGAGACATTCTCTGTGTATCTCAAACCCTCTCTTAGTGAACAGGGAAATGATTAGCGCAATGATGTAAAAGGAGATGACACTACTAATATGTTTTCTGAAGATTGCAATCAGCCTATTACAAATTCTGTTAGTAGTTATTTTAAAAAGGATTTTAGTATGCCTATATATGATGAATACGAGGATGAATTCCTAGATTTTATACCTACCAAACCGGCTATGGAATTGAGGTCTATTAGTGAAGAGAAGCCGACTGTTATCCAAATCCAGAAGGCTACAAAAATAGAGGACAATGAATACGCTGAAGGTGATTGCTTACTTTTGTGTTATTCTTCATTTGAACTGATAAGACAAATGCTTAAAGCCTCTAAATAGAAACATGAATTAGAGAATATGGTACATTTCATGAACTTGTTAGAAATAGAAGATGATGAGGATGAAAAATCATGGAGTCCATCTCAACTAATGGCTAGATCAGTGGTTTGCAATAAGGAATTGGATCACAAAGAACGAGGGGAAGGTTCCCAAATAAATGCTTCTTTTAATCCCTCACATTCATAATTTTTATCCCATAAAGAAGGATGGTGTTTGCTTGATTCTGTTGGAGAAAACAATGATATGTCTACTGAAGCATATAAGAAAGGTGAAGTTGTAGATTCAGAAATATTAAATAAAGCTGCTGGTATATCATTTGAAAACTGTCATGAGAATTCCTTTCAAAGTTATTTTGAAGATCATTTTGACTATATGCTAGAGGGATTACATTTTAGGCAGCTTTCCTTTGGTAGGAAAAAGACAGAGTATGTTGAGGTCTGTCATGTTTTCTATGATCCGGTGGAAGAATACATGGAGAGGATGGGTAATGGAAATGACTGGTTGTATCTCTACTATAAAGATCAATTTATTTGTTATAACCTTCTTCCATTTAGTATTTCATCTTTGTTTTTTATCAAGCATGAAGAAGAAATAGAATTATGGGATCGATTGCTTGATTGGATTCATTGGAAGTCAGAGTTTACTTGGTTGGGTATCTATGCTCAGTTAAGTAGGATAGGTAGGCATGAATAATATCGATTTTTCAAGCATTTTCTTTCAGTATTTTTTGGTTTAATTTTAGTTTTAAAAGCAACATAGTTACAGGATAAAGTATGTAGTTTCAGTCATTATCAGTTTTCAAACTTTGGCCAGGTGACAGTTTAAGGAGTGACAAGAATTTTCTTGCAGAGTGGTTTAGTTTATGGTTCAGCTAAGATCAGATTGAAGGTTCCAGAGAAAGACCGGAAGCAGCCCAATGGATTTGCCACCTATTTTATGGGGTAATTTGCTACCTCGCTGGGAGGATAGCATCCCTAATGGAGCCATCTGTTAGCACCATGTTTAAATTTTTGAATTTTGGGCTCGTAGGATTTGGGAATGGTTACCTTTGAAAGGATTTCATGAAAGTGCCCTTGAAATTAACAGGTTAGCATGATCTTTGTCATACGCCATTGGATGGCGAAAATGAGTTTGATCTACGATGATAGATCACTTTGTATTTGGAACATACAATGGCGGGGAGGAGATAAACAACGATAAGATCAACGTTCCAGATGCAAGATGATAAAGATCAATGATGGAAAGACATTCCACCAATTAGAGATGTGAGGTAATATTTGGTCTTTATATTTGCGAAGTCATTTAAAGGGGATAAGTGTGAGAGGGTTGAGATCAACGCAAAGCCATATCGATGGCCCTGGATGAATCCACATGATAAACATGCACGGAGGAAGAAAATTTTCCAAATCGTACGATATGTTAAAGGGAGAAAGGATCGAATGACTGCGATGAAGGCGGAGATAGATCTGCGGTCGTAGTCAATTCCACAATCTGAAATAGCACAGGTAAAGTTGTGATTTTGAATAGAAAAAAGTGGTAGAGGCTCCAAATATCAACGGTCATGACACGAGGTTGATATTGATCGACGGACGTGGTTAATTCCAAGATGTAAAGGTACCCGATTGATTTCATGAGGGAAGATCGATGAAGTGTTAAGGTTTTCATAGTTGAATGGTCTCGATGAAGGCCATTTACTGATCAATGGTTAATGTTGATTCTCTTGAATCAAGCTACGCAGGTGGTTAGTGTTGGATTCTAGTGCAAGGATGCTATGTACCAAATTCTCATATCGCGAAGCAAATGATCCACTTGGAGTTGAAAAGGTTTGTTCTTTCTGAGTTGTAGAGCTGATGATAAATAGACTGAATGTATGCAGTGCTAACATAGACAAGATTGAAATATCACCCGAATGGAGGAGGAAGACAGACATGAACCCCTTGAGTATCTCTGAAAATGAAAAAGCGAAGGAAGTCTAGGTATACATGTACGATGGATACAAGGTGGGTTTAGATCGATGTTCTAGAATCTTTTTCAATCGGATAAAAGTCATATCTTGGTCAGGTCTGGTACAGAAAAGGATATCCTCATGTATGATCTGACCGAAATCATATCCCTCGATGCCATTTGTGACATGCCTCAGATGAAAATGATTCCTAGCATAACTAGTCCTCTTGACTCTAGAGATTCGTAACAAGGCTTAGGGAAGAAACAATGAGAGATCATGAAACTTGGATCTTTGAAGCGATGAATCTAGCCTTTAAACGAAGCAAAGGGATGGGGCTAGCCAAAACCATTATGAATACCACCATCAGTGTAAGTGAAAGGGCAGAGAATCTCAAGTCCAAATTCAGTGATCCATATGGATGACGACACAACATTACAAGAGGTGGCATGGTCAGATTCTCAACAGCAAATGGAGATCCCCATCCACATGTCCACTCATGTAACCATTATGACGACCAACTAAGGAGTGTGAAATAATGCTGACCAGTCATCTCCATTTCCACCTTCATCATCCTATATAAATGCCACCCTCCAATTCCCCTAAAGAGCAGGAGATGAGTGACCGTTGAGGAGGAAATACGAAGCGTTATTACATTTTTTGAGATGGACACTGGACTTTCATTGTATATACCGGTGTGAATAACAGAATAAGGACTCCATAGCCCAATGGAAATTCTATGGACTAGCAGGTAGTAGCACAGAAGGCATTGGTCTACAGGTTCTTGAAGCCTCACAAGGAGGACTTCATCCCACAGCAGGAGCCGGATGTTAGGTCATGTTTTTTGTCTTCCATCTTTTAATACTTTTGTTTCAGTTTTGAAGCTTGGTTTTATTCATTACTCCTAGAAAATTTTGTTGCTTAGGATAGTTTGAATCTTTTCCCTTTAGCTTTCATGTTTATTTGATTTCTTAGTTTTATTTTTTACAAATTTTGGTTTGATTTCATAGTTAGAGGGCTTACAGAATGCTTATATGGATTAAAAGGTCTAAATAATGTCATAAACTCTTGATTAAGGTTCTTAAACTAAGTTTAAGCCATTATCATGACTTTAATTTTTGCAAATTATTAACTCAGACTTTCTTGTAGCGCAAGCCAAAAACAAATGCACACATGCGCTACAAGAAAGTCGCGCAAGACAAAAATCATCATTTATGGTTCAGTTTTCTCTGGAATTCTCACACATAAGATGTCAAACATACTGAGTTATGGATTTGATACATGTTTCTTTTAGAATAATCACTGTGACAGGTGTGAATAACATCTTGAGGGTGAATCGTGGCAGTTGCTTACAGAGGCGATGGAGTAATGATGATTGAACATAATGAGATGAATACGTTTTGAATCATGTATTCTCTGAAGTGCACATAGAGCAGGTGAAGGTCGTGGCAAAAAATCAGCAATTGGTAATCATAATTTTTAAATAGAGTGAAAAATTAGGGCTTTGAGGAGCAGTCATCTGGAGTTATCAAAGCAGCCAGAGAAGATTGGGGAATGAAATTCGACACCTAACAATCAAGAGAACAAGATTCCAGTAGCTGGACTAGTCATTTTAACAGTATTGTCTGTTAGTTTATCAAAATTTGAAGAGATTCAGAGTGTGTTTATTGACAAAATCCATTTGACAATAGTTCAAAATGAAAAAGAGTGGTAAGACTAATAGAGCAGAACCTTCAGACTTAAGTTGGGCTCAAACCTTTCCATATTGTACAAAACTATTTGCAGAAGCAGGGTGGTTAGTGTTTTTTGAAAGGATTGAAGGTTATCACTCAGAAGTTTCTTACAAATTCGCTCAATGATTGGATAAGGATGTAGTGTCTTTTGATACTTTGAAGTTTAAACTGAACATGGAGTTACTAGCAGAAGCAACATGAATTCTGGTTCAAAAATGTGCCTTTCACTTTTGATGCTCAGAGATATCTACTTCCAGGTGTAATAGCAGATTGGGGAAAGGGAGTACCTATTCAAAAGTTTAAACTTGAGTGGATAGAGCCTATCAAAATCCTACAAAGCTATATCACCTATGAAGGGAGATTTGCTTTTGTGTTTAAGTATCATTTTAGATTCCTTCAACATCTCAGTCATGTTTTTTTTTAAATACCAAAATGAATCTCCCCTTCTTCTTTTTGAAAAGTTTACAGAAGATGTCAAGTAAGGTGAAAGAACATCAGGATCATACAAAACAACCAGTCTTTCATCATGGGCTTATTAAACTAGTTATAAGCACTGCATTGCAGAAAAGAGAGAAGACATGGGAACACTTCTTATTTTGGTTAGGTTTCCAAACTAAGAAGGAGGAGCAGTCTCAGAAGAGACAGTTAGACAAAGGTCAGAGTCTGATCAAGAAACTAAAAAAGAAAGTCACAATTAAAGATAAAGATGTTGGTGAACCAGGAAAATTTTTAAATCAAGAAGATGAAAACATTGAACTTGAACAGCAAATTAATGTTGAGGAAAGTAAAGTTTCAAAGTTAGAGGTGAAGGAAGTTGAGCCAATAGAGATGTTTTAACTGCAGATCCAAATCAAGGTGTAAAGGAAGATGTTAAGGAGTAGAAGCAGATCCTTATTACAATACTTTCTGAAGAGGATGAAAAATAATTATCTGATGATTCTAGAGTTCTTACTACTAATGAAGCTAGGGTTTGTTCTAAGCAAGAAATACACACCCATTTTGAAGAGGAGATAGTGTCACGAAAGAAAAGAATGAAGGTTGTTGAATTTTCTTTAATAACTCATCAAGGAAAGGTTCTAAAAATGTTAGGAGAGGTTGGAGCAGTCTGGAGACCCAAGACAAGGTCGAAGAATAAGCTTAGGTTAAACATGAAGAAGCTATTAAATCCCAATTGGGCTGAGAAAAAGGTTACAGTAATAGAAGATTCATCATCTTAGGAGAAATTGGAAGATAGTGAAGATGAAAACAAAGAATTTATGAAAGGTGAAAAACCAATAGTGTCAAAAGATAAACTAGTCTTCACTGATACTAAGATCTCAGACATTTTCATGGAGGTTTGAAATAAGATGATTCAAGAACAGTAGCAAAATGATATAAAGAGTTCTTGTATGGAGAAAAGAAATGTAATTAAATAAGTTCAGTGCAAGGTTGAAGCTGAAGAACATCCAGAGATTCCTATGACCTTCACAGAGCATATGAAGGAGGATGAAGAGATATACAAGAAGCTGAATATCCCATGGATACCAAAATGCAATCAATATCAGAAGGTAAATGTATTGATTCTGAAAAGGAAAATCTGCAAAGAAGCAGTAAACAATACAAGCATCAAATTGAATATATGCATGAAACCAATGATGGATTAGTGATTGCAAATAAGATACTTAAAGAAGACTTGGAAGAAGTGAATAGTCACTACCAGGAATTGATTGCAATTTCTAAAGAGGCTCTTAAAAGAAAAAGACAGACAGAGAATTAGTTTACAGAATTAAGGCAAACTATCTAGGAGCTGACACAACAGAATGAGGAGTTTAAGGTTTTTATGAAATGCTTGCTAACTGTGGGTGGAACTCAGTACTTTGATTTTTATGTTTAGATTATGGTTTATATGTTATCCATCTCAGTCTTTCAAATGCTCATGATTTAGTGTTTGCTTTGGTTTCATGAAGTTTCTTCCCTCTTGTCTACAAACTGTACAACCAAAACCCTAGAAAAACCTATTTTACCTTATTGTATTTATTGAGATTGTGTTGGCTTGTTCTTTTGTAGTTTGAGAACAATTTCTGGCACTAACATCTTTGGCGCCATTTCCAGGGACGAAGTTGAAAACCTGTTTTCCCTAGGATACTCATCATTTCACTGGTTTTGAGTGGTGAACTTAAACCAATAAATTTTAAAGAATACTTTTCACTAGTATTTCACAGTGGCTACTAAGGGAGTTGGAATAAGAAATAGACCTAGTTCACCTTTACAAAAGGGTGTCTCATACCTAGAACAAATATTGAAAATAGCTAAGAATATCAGAAGTTCTCAGTCATCAGCAGCCCTATGTAACCCTAATCAGTTAGATATTTCATCACCTTTTTCTATTCTGAAGGGAGAAGAACAAGATTCATCTTGGTTGAAGCCTACAATTCCTACTAGTAATTTTCAAGTTTTCACTGATCCTCAATCTTTTAGGAAAGCAAAGACTATATCTCCTAGTAAAATCCCTTTATTTCACCTCAAAGTTGGTAAAACTCCATTTCAACCAAGTTCTAGTCAAGTCTTTCCATCACCTAAACCAGTCAACTTAAATATGGCAACTCAAAATCAGCCATTAGACATGATGGACCGAATGGTGGCAGCTAGGTATGCACCCTTAGTTTTGCCTCATCCTTTGAATTCACTTCCTGGGGTTGATTACCAAAAATACCTGCCCAGGTTTAATGGAAAAGGTGAAACCATAGCTAAGGAGCATTGGGATGCATTTCTCAGCTATGTTGATAATCAAAATATTGAAGCAAAGGATGTGTGGATGAGGATGTTCGTACAAAGTCTTGATGGAGAGGTTAGAAAATGGTTTAGAGAGTTACCTGCAAATTCCATTACTATAATAAAAGAGCTTCAGGATCTTTTCATGAGACAGTGGGGTGATACCAAGGATCACACATATTACATTATTGAGTTTGGAGCCCTTAGAAGAAAGAAGGATGAAACCATAGCTTATTTTTCGAAGAGATTCAATACAATGTATGGCAGAATTTCTGCAGAGATAAAACCTTCAAAAACTTCTGCAAAACTCACTTATGACAATGCTTTTGATCATGAATTTTCCCTACTCTTAAGAGAAAGAAGACTTGTTACTTTACTAAATATGCAGGAGGTAGCATTAGAAGTGGAGTCTAATATATTAGCTTCTAATAGATTGAAGGAAAATACAGCTCAACAGATATATGATAGGAAGGGTAAGAAAGAGGCAACTCCAGGAGTTTCAACATCCCACTCTGTGGAAGGTTAAATTGATGAGATGTCCAATCTAGTAAAGATCCTAACAACAAAATTAAACAAGTTGGAATTAGAGAAAAAATCAAATAAACCTGTTCAAGAAGGAGACAGAAACCCTAATAATACAAATCAATTCAGAAGACAGTTTGTGCCTCGTTTCATTCCCAAAGAGAGAAGAAATAATGATATACAGTGATAAAGGAGAGAAACTGAGGATCAAAAAGTACCACCACCACTTTAGAATAATGTAGTTGATGAAGAAGAAATTGAAGAGAAAATGTTCTTTGAGGATACAGACCAGGATATGAATTATTTTGGAGAGCAGTTAACTGAAGGTTTTGTGACTGAAGAAGAGTTTTTAAACTCAAAATATTATGATGCTGATATGTTTGAAATAGAAAATGATGAATCTTGAAGTGGCTACTATAACTGCTGATACATATCAGACTGAGACAAAGAAAAATTTAAATTTAAGATCAAGTCCAAAGCAAGTAGTTCAAAATCCAAAGAAAAAGGTTGTTTTTCCTCCTAAACAACAGTCTGATCTAGTGTTAGAGAAAAAAAAATCAGGATAATCAAAAGAAGAATGCTGAGATTGAAGAAGTAAATAAAAGTATGCTGAATTTTAACCTAGAAAATGAATTAGGCAAAATCAATATCCCTATGCCTTTTACTGAATTGATGAAGAATCCCACTTACAAAATTCAGTTCTGAAAATGATTGGTTCAGTAAACAGTCAACTTCCTTCTGACACAGTGAATTTACAAGAAGAAAGTCCTAAAATCTTTATTGGGTCAACCTTAGCAGAAAAAACTGAAAATGAATTAGGTGCATCACCTCCTTTTTACATCACACTAACTATTCATGAACAGATGATACATAATCGCCTTTTGGATTCAGGAGCATCACATAACCTAATGCCAAAAGTTGTCATGGAGGCTTTAGGTTTGAGCATAACAAAACCTTATCATGACTTGTATGCTTTTCATTCACGAGCTGTAAAATGTTTAGGAGTGATAAAAGATATGGTTGTCAGTTTAGATCAGCTACCAATGAAGAGTGTGATTATGGATATGGTAGTAGTAGACATTACACCTAAGTTTGGACTGCCCCTCTCTAGATCTTGGGCCAAGAAGGTTGGTGGAAATCTACAGATGGATTTAAGATATGCCACCATTCCTATATTTGGAGGAGAAAATAGAAGGTTATATAGAGAGTTACAATTTGCCTATATTGTGACAGATGACAAGAACCCTACAAATCATCCCTTGTATGTTGTTGACAAGGATTTGGGTACTTGTATGTTGCATTTTAGTGATGATGATAATACTGCTGCTTTATTACAAGTTGAAAAAGAAAATCCAGTTAAATGCACTAGGGAACAAGAAGATGAACTTTGTCAATTATACTTTGATGGATCATCATGTAAGGAGGGTGCTGGAGTAGGGGTTCTTCTAATATCTCCTGGTGGTGAAACAATAAAGTTAATGTATGAATTGGAATTTGTTACCACCAATAATACTGCAGAATATGAATCTTTGTTGTTAGGTTTGAAAGTTGCAAAATATTTAGGCATTCAACATATTTCTATATATGGCGACTCCGAGTTGGTTGTTCAGCAGGTGAGGGACAACTATCAAGTAAAACAAGATTTGCTGAAAGTGTACCATAATGAAGTATGGGTTATGATAGACAATTATTTTGTGGCTTTTAATATCAATTATATTCCTAGGGATCATAACCAAACTATTGATTCTCTTGCCCTAGCAGCCACACATTTTAGGATTCCGAAAACAACACAGCTAAAGTATCCTATTGAGGTTAGGTACAGACCTTCTGTGCCTGATAATGTAAAGTAGTGGAAAGTTTTTGAAGATGACATTGAAATAAAAATGTTTTTAGAGCTAACAGGTGAGTTTTCCAATTCCCTAATTGATCAAGAACAAGATGATGAGGTTGAATATTTTGAAGATATTGTAGAAAATGAGATTGCTGGTCACAAGATTATTGAACTTAAAAGTAATTTCATTCGTAAAGGTTTGGTGCCATTAGAGAGAATATTTTCAAAGGATGACACACCTTTAAAACCTGTTGTACAGTCTTTAGAACAAAATGTAGTGGACTATAATATTGGCACCCCTGAACATCCTAGAATGGTGAAGATTTCAAAAGCACTCACAGTAGAACAGAGGAACAAATACATTAAGTTGTTAAAAGAGTATGTTGATGTTTTTGCTTTGTCATATGAAGATTTGAAAACATATGATACTGGAATTGTATAGCATAAAGTGCCTTTAAAACCGAATGTTAAACCTTTCAGACAGAAATTAAGGAGGATAAATCCAACTTTGTTTCCTATTATTGAAAAGGAGGTGAAAAAGTTTTTAGATGCTAAGATCATTGTTCCCCTCAGATACTCTTCATGGGTAGCTAATTTAGTTCCTGTAAGGAAAAAGAATGGTGAAATCAGACCGTGTGTTGATTTTAGAAATCTGAATAGGTCTTCATTGAAGGATAATTACCCTTTGCCAAAAATAGAACAAATATTGCAGAAGGTAGTTGGTGCACAAATAATTTCTATGGTTGATGGTTTTTTAGGATATAATCAAATTGCCATGCATCCTGATGATAAAGAAAAAACAACTTGTACTACTACCTTGGGAAGTTTCACGTATGATAAAATGCCTCTTGGATTAATGAATGCTGGAGAAACTTTTCAAAGAGCTATGGACATAGCCTTTGTAGAGGAAAGAGATAAGTTTGTAGTGATTTACATAAATGATAATATAGTCTTTTCACAATTAGATGAAAAGCATCTAAAATGCTTAAAACAAAATTTTCTAAAATGCAAAAAATATGGTTTATCTCTTAATCCAAAGAAATCACATTTTGCTGTACAAGAAGGTAAATTATTGGGTCATTTAGTTTCAGCTGATGGCATAAGGATTGATCTGGAAAAGGTGAAAGAAATGCCGAAAATAAGTTTACCAAGGAGCAAGAAGGATGTACAATATTTTATTGGTAAAATTAATTTTCTGCGTCGGTTCATACCAAATTTTGCTGAGACTATAAAACAGATTACAGCCATGTTGAAGAAAGATCAGGAGGTCAAGTGGACTGCAGAAGCAAAAAACTTATTTGAAAAGATTAACATGGCTCTTACGGAAGCTCCAGTATTAGTATGCCCATATTTTACGAAGGAATTTCTTACTTTTTATTTTGCATATGAAGATACACTGGCTGTTGTTTTATTACAGAAGAATAAGGATGGTCTTGAACAACCCATTGCATTTCTCAGCAAAACTCTTAGAGATTCAGAGTTAAAATACAGCATTTTAGAGAAGCAGGCTTACTCATTGGCAAAAGCCTTGAATTTTTTCAGAATCTATGTTTTTCATTCCAAGATTATTGCTTATGTGCCTAATGCTGCCTGACAGTGAGGGAAAAAGAGGGAAGTGTATTTCCAAAATCATGGAATATGATGTGGATATCATACCTACAAAGCTAGTAAAGGGACAAGGTTTAGCTAAATTGCTAGCTGATTCAAATTGCCAAGCTTTAGGTCTTCATCTCATGGCAAAATAGCCAGCACAAAAAGAAATTCAAGCAGAGCAAGAGAAAGAAAAGATTATGGACCACTATGCAGAATCCACATGGTATGCAGATATTGTGCATTTTCTTTTGTACTTGCAATGTCCAGAACATTTAGACAAGAAAGCTGCTAGGTCATTGAAATTGAAAACTACTAAATATTGTTTGATAGAACAACAACTGTTTTGGAAAGATCCAGGAGGTATTTTGCTCATATGTTTACATAAACTAGAAATTGAAGGAGTAATCTCTGAATCCCATGAAGGTGCTTATGGGGGACATAAGTATTGGAGGGAAACAACATATAAAATTCTAAGGGCATGATACTATTGGCCTTCCTTATTCTCAGGTGTATATCAGCAGGTAAGAGCATGTATCCCTTGTCAAAAATTTACTGGTAAACAAAATTTGTTGTCATTACCTTTAAAATCAATTGCAGTTAATGCCCATTTTTAGCAATGGGGTTTGGATTTCATAGGAGAGATAAATCCATCTTCTTCAGGGCAGCATAACTGGATTTTGACTGCTATAGATTTCTTTACTAAGTGGGTAGAAGTTATTCCCACAAGGAATGCCACAGATAAGGTGATCATAGATTTTATTGAAGAAAATATTATTAGTAGATTTGGATGTCCACGGGAATTATTGACTGACAATGCTAAAGCTTTTAAATCTAAGGCTATGGTGGCATTTTGTGAAAAGAATGGTATCATGTTGAAACACTCAACTCCTTATTATCCTCAGGGGAATTGGTTAGCTGAGTCATCTAATAAGAATATGATTTAGAGTATCAAGAAGTTATTGAAGAAGAATAAACGATCATGAGATTCTATGTTAAAATATGCATTATGGGCAGACAGAATAACAATAAAAAAATCAATTGGAACTTCTCTTTTCCACTTAGTATACGGTACTGACATAGTTTTTCCTGTTCAGTTGGGTATCCTAGTGATGAAATGTTTTCAAGATTGTCAAGAAGAACCTAATGATATGCAAAGAAGAATTTATGCACTGAGAGAGTTACAGCAGAAATGAGAAACAGTGGAAGAAAAGGCTCAACTATACAGGATAAAGATCAAAGAAAGATTTGATAGGAGGATCAAAGATAACACTTTTTCAGTGGAATATATGGTTTTGAGATGGGATTCTATGAAAGAAAAGAAAGGAAAGCATGGCAAGTTTGATAACCTTTGGTTTGGTCCTTTCATAGTATCGAAGTTTCTGAAAAATAATACTTTTGTACTACAGACTTTGGAGGGTGAGGAATTGTCTAATCCAGTTAATGGACGATTCCTCAAGCATTTTTATAGTTTTTGAGATGGATACTGGACTTTCATTATATATACGAGTGTGAATAATAGAATAAGGACTCCATAGCCCAATGGAAATTTTGCAGACTAGCAGGTAGCAGCACAGAAGGCACTGGTCTACATGTTCTTTAAGCCTCGTAGGGAGGAATTTATCCCACAACAGGAGCCAGATGTTAGGTCATGTTTTTTGTTTTCCATATTTTAATACTTTTGTTTAAGTTTTGAAGCTTCATTTTATTCATTACTCCTAGAAAATTTTGTTGCTTAGGATAGTTTGAATCTTTTCCCTTTAGCTTTCATGTTTATTTGATTTCTTAGTTTTATTTTTTACAAATTTTGGTTTGATTTCATATTTAGAGGGCTTATAGAATGCTTATATGGATTAAAAGGTCTAAATAATATAATAAAAGCTTGATTAAGGTTCCTAAACTAAGTTTAAGCCTTTATCATGACTTTAATTTTTGCAAATTATTAACTTAGAATTTCTTGTAGCACACGCCAAAAACAAATGCACACATGCGCTACAAGAAAGTCGCGCAAGTCAAAAATCATCATTTCTAGTTTAGTTTTCTGCGGAATTCTCACACATAAGATGTCAAACAAACTGAGTGATGGATTTGATATGTGTTTCTTTTAGAATAATCACTGTGACATGTGTGAATATCATCATGAGGGCGAATCGTAGCGGTTGCTTGCAGAGGTGATGGAGTAATGATGATTGAACATAATGAGACAAATGCATTTTGAATCATGTATTCTCTGAAGTGCATGTAGAGCAAGTGAAGGTCGTGGTGAAAAATCAGCACTTGGTAATCAAAATTTTTAAATAGAGTGAGAAATTAGGGCTTTGAGGAGAAGTTGTCTAGAGTTATCAAAGCAGCCAGAGAAGATTGGGGAATGAAATTCGACACCTGAAAAGTAAGAGAACAAGATTCCAATAGCTGGATTAGTCATTTTATTGTCTATCAGTTTATCAAAATTTGAAGATATTCAGAGTGTGTTTATTGACAGAAGCCATTTGACAATAGTTCAAAATGAAAAACAGTGGTAAGACTAATAGAGCAGAACCTTCAGACTTAAGTTGGGCTCAAACCTTTCCAGATTGTGCAAAACTGTTTACAGAAGCAGGGTGGTTAGTGTTTTTTGAAAATATTGAAGGTTATCACTCAGAAGTTTCTTACAAATTCACTCAATGCTTGGATAAGGATGTAGTGTATTTTGATACTTTGAATTTTAAACTGACCAGGGAGTTACTAGTAGAAGCAACAAGAATTCTAGATGAGAGTGAATTCTGGTTCAAAAAGGTTCCTTTTAGTTTTGATGCTTAGAGATATCTACTTCTAGGTGTAATAGTAGATTGGGGAAAGGGAGTACCTATTCAAAAGTTTAAACCTAAGTGGATAGATCCTATCAAAATCCTACAAAGCTATATCACCTGTGAAGGGAGATTTGATTTTGTGTTTAAGTATCATTTTAGATTCCTTCAACATCTCAGTCATGAATCCAAAATGAATCTCCCCTTCTTCTTTTTGAAAATTTTATAGAAGATGTCAAGTAGGGTGAAAGAACATCAGGATCATACAAAACAATCAGTCTTTCACCATGGGCTTATTAAACTTGTTATAAGCACTGTATTGCAGAAAAGAGAGAAGACATTGGAACACTTCTTATTTTGGTCAGTTTTCCAAACTAAGAAGGAGGAGCAGTCTCAGAAGAGACAGTTAGACAAAGGTCAGAGTCTGATCAAGAAACTAAAAAAGAAAGTCATAATTAAAGATAAAGAAGATAGTGAACTAGGAAAATTTTCAAATCAGGAAGATGAAAACATTGAACTTGAACAACAAATTAATGTTGAGGAAAGTAAAGTTTCAAAGTCAGAGGTGAAGGAAGTTGAGCCAGTAGAAGATGTTTTAATTGCAGAACTAAATCAAGGTGTAAAGGAAGATGTTAAGGAGAAGAAGCGGAGCCCTATTAGTGTTAAAATATAAACCAGTATTCACTGATACTAAGATCTCGGACATTTTCATCAAGGCTCGAAATAAGATGACTCCAGAACAACAAGAAAATGATATAAAGAGTTCTTGTATGGAGAAAAGAAAGGTAATTAAAGAAGTTCAGTGCAAGGTTGAAGCTAAAGAACATAAAGAGATTCCTATGACCTTCACAGAGCATATGAAGGAGGATGAAGAGATATACAAGACGCTGAAGATCCCATAGATACCACAAGGGATGCAATCATTATCAGAAGGTAAATGTATTGATTCTGAAAAGGAAAATCTGAAAAGAAGCATTAAACAATATAAGCATCAAATTGAATATATGCATGAAACCAATGATGGATTATTGATTGCAAATAAGAGACTTAGAGAAGACTTGGAAGAAGTGAACAGTCACTACCAGGAATTGATTGCGGTTTCTAAAGAGGCTCTTAAAATAAAAAGACAGACAGAGAATCAGTTTACAGAATTAAGGCAAACTATCTAGGAGTTGACACAGAAGAATGAGGAGTTAACAAAGAGAGTTGCAGACTTGGAAGTAGACCACCTGAAAGCTAGAAGGAAAGCTTAGGCTCTAGAGGGAATTGCTCTTCTAGCTGAGGCAGCAAAAGAGTTGTAAAGTACTTTAAAGAAGAGCAGTTAGTAGTTAGTTTGATAAAGTTATTTTATTTTTTAATAATTATAGTTTATATTGAACAATTCAATAGATGAGATAAAAGTAGTTAGGATTCAGTTATGCAACTGTTTTTGAAGGAACAAGATAAATGTAAGTTTGAAAAAGGACCCAGGGTTCGATTTTTGTTGCAAGGGGATTCTATCAAGCTCTGGTTTATGAGGCTAAGTGTAAATACTCTTATGTGTTTTTTGATGACTGAATTATGAAATATATGCAACTATATTCTCTTTAGACTTTTGACTAGTTTTATTTCTAATTTGTGTTAATTACTCAGTTGGTATACTCATTTCCTGTTTAAGGTTTTTATACTTGAACTGCTTGCTAACTGTGGGTGGAACTCAGTACTATGATTTTTATGTTTGGATTATGGTTTATATGTTATGCATATTAGTCTTTCAAATGCTCATGATTTAGTGTTTCCTTTGGTTTCATGAAGTTTCCTCCCTCTTGTCTACAAACTGTACAACCAAAACCCTAGAAAAACCCATTTTACCTTATTGTATTTATTGCGATTGTGTTGTCTTGTTCTTTTGTAGTATGAGAACATTTTTTGGCACTAACAAGAAGGATATAAACTCCTTTTCTAGCTCTGAAACCATGCTGAAATGTGACTTTGAGCATGAGACAAGCACAAAGGGAAGGGCACATTACTGACTCGACATACATATAGGTGGTTGAGCCTAGTCAACATTGAGCCACCAGAAGCATCCTGAGACATCATTTTCATAATCCGCAAGATAAAAAACAAAAATGACGTGATGCCATCTAGACCGAGAAAGTGCACATGTTCCATAATTTCTGTTTAAATATATGTAAACTGTGGTGGAAGTAACACACTTTAGTTGTTAGTTTTGATTATGACTGTAAATAGTTCCAGATCCTATTTTGAGCACTAGCATCGGGGGTCTGAGACATTATAAATAGGATCCCCACAGAGGGGAGAAGGGTTGGGAATTTTCAAGTGTAGGAGATCTCCATTGTAATATGTTTCATTTTCCCATAGTTGAGTAAAATTTCAGAGGCGAAATGATAAACCATCATGGCAAAGATTCTTGTGCCATATTTTTCTTTAATAGGTAACTTCTTTACGTGATTGTTTATCATGTTTTCATTCCAATTTGTATTTGATTTCATGTTTGAGAATTAGTACATATGGGATAGAATCCATCTCGCATGCTCTAGGTCCATTGTTAAAGCATTTTTAAACATTTTCTTCTAAAGTTTGCAGAATTCACCCTAGCTAGGTGCTTTGTTTGATGGGTTGTCTCCCTCTATCTACTAATCCACCTATTAATTTTTCAAGATTGAAGAAATGGTGTATGTATTTCCTCTATCCACAAACCTTCAGACTTCCTACCTCCTACAACCTACTTTCAGACCTAGTTGTTGACTCCATTTCCCAATGGAATCCTCCATGATTGTCCCACCAAACCTTATAAAAACAAACTTGTTCTATTCAGAAATCAGAGCTTCTGACTGTCTTCGGTTGAATATCTTCAGTATGAAAACCTTGTAAATAGTGAGAGATCCCTCTCTGATTGTATTGGGTCAGAAATACAGTCTAAAGTGGTTTTGATGTTACCCTAGGATTTACCTTTTCCAACCTAGGTACATTCTGGGTGTTAAAACAGTGCTCTGTTTGAAGGCAACACAACTTGACTGCTGCCAAAGATAACATCTTTTCTTGTCCAGATTTTTGTTTTTTGTTGTTTTTTTGGAATTTTTTAGATATTTTGAAAACCTTGAAAAAGAATAAAAATGATTTATAGTTACAAATCTAGGAGGAGACGAGTGTTAGGGGACAAGCAAAATAGTTCCAAGCAACGGAACATACCTATGCTCAATGCAAGGAAATATGTCCAAGTTAACGACACTCGGGGGAAGGTCCCCTATTGGTAAAAATATGGGGAATCAAGATGCAAAATATATGTAAAAAGGATTTTCTTGGATAGACATGAGACAAGATTGAGCTATATAGCTAATAACCAAAGTCGGCAAGCCGACATAAGGCTCAATAAGGTAAGCAAAACTCATGAAAATGGAATTACAACTTGATATATACAAGGGAGTCCCGGGGGAATGACCAACATAAAGTTCAAGAGGAGTATGAGGCTCTTTCTCGAAGACATGGCGGTACTATACAAAAGACTCCCACACCCTAAAGGAGAAATATCAGCATGGACTCCGAATGCAATACCAGATATAACTAGGGTACCCATGTATGGGAAAGCTCTACCATTAATATAACACCACTTCTAAAAGAAGTAAGAAGGTTTCGTGACATGATGGAATGGGTTCGTACCTAGGGATAAGATGAAACGGTCATAAGGCCATGCAAAATGCAAGCAGATTTGAAATCCTAACATATATGCCGGTTTAGACATAATACCTGAAATAGGCACAAACAGGTCGAAGAAACGGTCAAACCATGCTCAAAATGGTGTCATACAACATCAAAATAGTTCAAACGGTCCAAAATGGTCAGAAACAGTAAAAAAAATAAGAAGTGGGTAAAAATTTCAAAACTTTTCTATAAAATAATGAAAAATTAAAAAATTTCATACCATTTTGAATTCTTACCCACCATAGTGCATTTGAGTCTAGAACTTTAAAAGCAAATTCTGGGAGCATCGTCTGACGGAATCACTCCGCATTTGATCCATGTAAATTCCCTTTCCCCTCCCCTTCATTTTAATGTAAAAATTTTAAATTTTCATGGTTAAATTATTTTTCAAGGCCATTCCAACTTGGGCGTTTCATCCCTCATGGATATCAGGCATTTTTTCGCCTATAGGGATGACTATACATGGAAAATTCCATGAAATCCACATATGTATGCGTCTGTTTTGCAGATAGCCGTGTATAGGGCCATGAACATGGTTTTAACGGGAAAATATTGATCAAAATTTGTAATTTATGTGCAGGATGGTGCTAGAATGGAGAGAGAGGGAACATGGTGATGTTAAGGAAGTTGTTCAGGCTGACCTCATGGCTCAACAAACATTACAGGCTTGCGGTCTATACAAGTTTTGGTGCCTTGGTAGTTTGAGGGAAAATCCAAGACTACTCCAGTTGCTGGTAGATTACTGGGATCTAGAGTCTTAAACCTTTCAGATAGATGGGATGTCACTCAACATTGAGGTTGAGGACATATATTTCATCACAGGTTTTTCCTAACGAGGGGAGGCGTTGAACCTTCGATCCCGTGGGCTAGGAAGCGGGATGAATATAGAGGAATACATAGATATGTATTTCCTTCTCGATACAGAGAATGTTGGGAGTCAAATATTGAAAATGCAATTTAGAACCTAGGGCTGAAAGCCATACTATTGGAATTATGCAGGATCGCAGGTTTGACATCACTCCACCAGCCCTTAAGGCCACTGATGTTCAATGCAGTAGAGTGTATGCAACCTAGGATATATGACTGGAGTACTACGCTGCTGAGCAACATGAAACAACAGCTCAATGACTACAAGATGGTTAGGGTGTAGAACTTCGGGTTTGGAAGCATACTGAGCACATTCTTTTTTGAGTGGGTGCCAGGGCTAAGCCCTGGAGTAGACATTGCTCCACATGGATTTTGGCACCCGACTCAACGACGCTAGGCCAATGTCATGCATAGACTAGAAGGTGGAAGGGTGGCTAACCCCTACCCAACAAAGTTCTTTCCATGGTGACAGAGATAGATCACCGCCATAGAGGACTATCCCTATGCAGGGATTGAATTCCGCAGAGACCTAGACATGCCCCTACCACCAAGAGTGGCTTATGGAGACATAGGTAAAGAATCCCAAACCCACTTTTAATTTTTGAATTATTTAATTTTTTTTTGTTTTTTTTATATATGAACTCAAAATACATGTTTTTTGTGTGATGACACATAGTGATACTCTGTCATGTATATGAAAATGTAGGACCACAACGGCCAAATGGATTTCCTTGTCATCGTCGGAGGGGAAGAGGTGATGATATCATGGGTGCGGATGCAGAGAAGACGCTCTAGAGCATCCACACAAACTTCGTTCTATTGACATAGAGAGTTCCCATGGCGCAATTCGAGGACTTTCTTGAGGCTATGTAGCGCTAGGTGGTTGGAGTACCATGAGCATGGGTTCGATTGTTTTGTCATATAGCTAGAGTCGTGGTGTACTACCATGATCAGCACCCTCCTCCACCTCAGGCTTAGAGACCTAGGTGTATATTTTTTGTATGACCGTGTAGTATATTTTGGTGGCTCAGAAGCCCCAATTTTGTATATGAAACTTATGTATTATAATGTCACCTTTTTTGAACTTAATGAAAAATATATATGATGATCGATTATTATTCTATTTACATGTGTAAAATGTGTTTGTGATTTTTTTTATCATTTGTGATACAAATGGAAATTTAGTACATAGTTAGCATATGAATCAGCAACTTGATTAAAATTTCTTGCAACATGAATGTATGTTATGTTCTCAAATTTCCATTCTAGAAATCTAACACATAAGAATCTTTGCAATAATGTCAGATCCCTAATACGATACAAGCCATTAAGCTATGAGACCACTAACTATGAATCAATATGTACCTCAAGAGATTGAACACCATGTAAAATGTCATCACACAATAACTCAATGAAGGCACTATATTTAGCAACATTGTTTGATGAAGGATGTAAACATAGGCCTCCTGAATACAACACTTGACCCATAGGAGTATAAATCACCCAAGTAGCTGAAGCTGAGTTTTGAGTGTGGCGGCTAGCACCATCAGCGAATCCTGTGTAAACGGAAGACTCCATCGACATCTACCATAAAAAACTAAATCTAATCAACAAACCCAATCACCATAAGAAGACCTAACTATGCAATGTAAAATGTACAATAATATACAAAAAGTCAGCATTGGTTGAAGATCATGCATATTACTTTTTTAAGATAGAGCTCATTTCTAGGATCCACCAAGGCAGCCCCTTCATAATCCACCAAATCATAGGTTCCTTTATCTAATACACGCTTAACCATGTAAGGTCCGTGCCACATAGGATTGAAATTTCCTGCCCCCAAGGGTTCCTTAGCTTGATCCCACAAAAGGACCAAGTCACCTTCACTAAACCTCCTAGGATAGACAGACTTATCATACTGGACCTTGACGCAATGCTTGTTAACCTCAAGAGCCACTAAATCATCTCGACACTACTCATCAAGCTGCCCCAAGTGGACCCAATGCTCTTCCAATGTGGAAGTCTCTAGTAAAATCTCCACAGCTAGCTTCAAAGAAGGGATTTCACATTCAACCAGTAATACTGGCTCCACCCTATGCACAAGCTGATAGGGAGAAAAACTGGTGGTAGTCTTGACCGTGTTTCTATAGGCCCACAAAGTAGGATATAACATGATATGCCAATTATTCTTGCTCTATGCAATGGTTAGTTGGAGAATGGACTTAAGTGACTTGTTGACTACTTCAACCTGTCCATTCGCTTGAGGGTAATAACAAGAGGAGTGCTCTTTCTTATATCCCAACTTTGAATACAAATCTTCCATCATTTTGTTCTGAAAGTTCCTTCCATGGTCAGTGACAAGCTCTCTCGAAATGCCAAACCAGATGATAATCTGGTTAAATACGAAATGCATGGCTATTTCACCATCGAATTTAACTGTGGGAATAGCCTCTTCCCATTTCATGAAGTAATCGATAGCCACAATAATATGATGGTTCCCCCCAACTGAAGCTAGGTTACAATCCATAAAATCAAGCCCCCACTTGTTGAAGGGACCGACGGTGACAAGAGGATGCAAAGGGGCAGGACGTGAGCGCATATTATGTGCAAACACCCTGCAATGGTGGTACTTCTTAACCGCATCAACGCAATCTTTAAAGATGGACGAAAAAAAATAGTCCGCTCTTAATATTTTTTGGGTTGTAGAAAGCCCAGATAAATGACCACCACATGCCCCTCTATGGAAATCATTAAGCACGACCTCAACCTCATCATGAGTTAAACAACAACGTAAAATGGAATCAGCCCCATGGCGGTACAAATTATCATCTACTATGAGGTATTTCTTTGCTATGTGACATAGTCGTCACTGCTCATGCCGTGAGAGGTGAGTAGGGACCTTCAATGTTTTCAAATACATGATAATATCCCCATACCAAGGGTCCATATTTGATATGAGGAAGATATGTTAATCAACAAAAGAATCCTCATAAACCTCGTCTTCATCCAAATTCAGAAAATCCGATATGAGCTCAGCAAAGATTAATGGTTTCTTCGATTTCACCGAAACAAAATCGAGATCAAACTCTTGCAATATCCAAATCCATTTATTATACTTCCTCCCAATAATCCTTCTAGTCAGGATGAACTGACATGGACTGATGTGAGCTACGACCAAATTTTGGTGAAGGAGGATGTAATGCCTCAAACGCTAAACTGCATGAATGGTGGCTAAGGCTAGGTTCTCAACATAGGAATAATAAATTTTTGCATCAATAAGGTTTCAGCTCAGATAAAATATGACATTCTCATGGAGATCCTCATCATTCTGAACCAATACCATACCAACTGTCTCCTGAGACGCGGCCACCTAAATAAAAAAGTCACAGCTATAGTTTGGTGGACTAAGCACATGGGCCGTTGCTAATGATTTCTTAAGAGCATCGAAATACTCCTGGGCTAGCTCATCCCAGTAAAAAGACATGTCCTTCTTCAGATAACACATGAAGCCTTTAGTTAAATTGGAAAAATTGACCACGAACATTCACAAGAAGTTTGCCATACCTTGTAAACATTGAAGATGTCGAATTTTACGTGGGGAATCCAATTGAAGTATTGCCTCAACCTTCAAGGGTTCAACTCTAATACCCTCCTTGGATACGATGAATCCTAGTAAATAACCAACCTTCACGCAAAATATGCACTTATGAGGATTTAAATGAACTTGATAATGATGACATATTTTGGACATGAATCGCAAATGATAAGGATGACACACTCTCAAACAAGAGTGAGCAACTAGATCATCCAGATACACTTCAATAATCTTTTTAATATCATAAAATATCAAGGTCATGGCCCACTGAAACGTAGCTTCGATGTTTTTAAGGCCGAAGGGAATCTTCCGATATGCAAAAGTTCCCCAATGAACAATAAATGTAGTCTTATGTTGATCCTTAGGTTTAATTTGTATCTAATTTTATCCGGAAAATCCATCCATAAAATAAAAAAACCTCACTTCCCGCACAGTCATCCAAAATTTGATCAATAAATGGTGTAGAGAAATTATCTCTCGGACAGGCTCGATTTAAATCACGGAAATCAATGCATATCCAGATTACTCCCTTCTTCTTATCCACCAGAATGGGATTTGAAACCCACTCCATCAAGGGAACAGGATAGATAAAACCAGATTTGAGCAATTTCTCTATCTTTTCTTTAATGGCGGGTGATTTCGTAGGATTCACAGCACGCAAATGTCGTCGAACCGGTTTTGCATCTAGATAGGTTTTTATTTCATGTTCGACAATGCGAAGGTCTATTCCTAGCATCTCCTTGTATGGCCAAGAAAAAACATCATGAAATTCCTTAAAAATATCGGTATACTCTTTAATCTCATCAGGGGAAGAATCTACCCCAATGTAAACATTCTCAATCTTACTAGGATCACGAGAAATGTTGATAGGAATCATTGGTGACAAGTTAGCCATGTTCCCTTCAACAATATAACTAGAAGAGATTAATGGGACCATGGGGCTACCGACCTTGTTGCTTAGAGTCTCCCTAAAGTCATCACACTCTAACCGATCAAGCTTAGGGAGGAAATATGATCTATGGTGCAACTCTCCCCAAGTTTGTTCTATCCCAGACATAGCCTCAAGAATAGCTTCATCAAATGGAAAAACATCATCAAGGCAGTATTGAGAGTGAGATGACTTTACTGCCCAAGTAGGTAGCACATAATGGTCCTCCTCCTTTGTCCACAAAGAGGAAAGACTAGGCTCTACAACATGATCAATATTCACTTGATACACCACCAATGTTGCAGGAAACGAAACGTTTGTCTCGACAGTTATACCTGAAGTAATCGATGAAGTAAGAATACAAGGATCCTCCATATGAGAAGTACAAAAGGATATAGAATTCGACGAGGTCGAAGCTCCACCAACACTAGACCCAATCATAATAATGGGCATAGGACAACTAAAGGTTCCCATGAGAGAAGGATACATACCCACACCCACATTCTTAGTTATCAACTGAGAATGATTGATAATCGGGATAGAATCTCCCAATGATGCATTTACACTCGGATTCTAGAAATATTTTTGATCAATAGTAACGATCTTCCCATTCAATGGAAAACAAACCACTCGGAATAGGGAAGAGGCTATAGCTTGCATATTGTACATCCATTTTCTGCCCAATAAAATATTGTAGTCAAGGGGCGCATCAACCACCTCGACCTTGATCACGATAATATTCTTCCCCAATTGGACCTCTTTGTGCTAGAAATTGTTCCTAGACTACTACAGGAACAAGCTAGACCAATCTAAAAAATAACAATAAAATAGAACTGGTTTTTATGGTTTTTGGTTTGAAAATTTAACAACAAGAAGGTAAATCCTCAACATGCTAACACAACTACTAAATCATGAAACAGTATTAAAGGCTCAGATGCAAATAAATAAAATATAAACCATGAAGATAATAAATATAAGAGTGATTTCATCCACAACATATAAGCACTTGCATGAATAAACACATTAAACAAGAAATGAAATTATACATTGAGTGATCAAACTTGACTAGAAATGAAACCAACATAAAAGATAACAATGGCTTGTAAGTATGTATATGTCATAACTGGTCTTCAAATTTACATGATAGTTTTGAGTCTTAGCTTGACATACATCAGCTCCAAATCCTCCTCTTGCAAAAAATTTGAACCCTCCTTTCATTTTCTTTTCTACTTCTATCCTTTACCAACTAAAATAGTTAACTGTCAAAACTAACTCTAAGGTTTGAGTTCGAACTAGTTAAAAAAATGGTTGTATTTTCAAAAATACAAAACTATTAACAAATTAAACTACTTGACACCTGGCCACTCGAAGCATTCATAGATTCTTGGATGTCGTTGCCAACATAGAAATTCCTTCTAAAGCATGTGAGTGCTTCTTACTTCGGTCCTTCTCTGTCTCTAAACTTTTAATCCTCTTTAATAACAACTCATTGTGTTGGGTTAGACTCTGAATTTTCTTAATTAAACCTTCATCCTGGCTCTAAATCTTCCTTTTTCTCTTCAATGACTCTTTGGAGACAGCTATCAAATCCTAATAGTGTGTATTGATGTCATCAAGGTCTTCTCTTAGTCTTATGTTTGTCATTACCAATCTATCATTAGTCTCACTAAGAAAACCAATATGATATTTGTATTGTTCCACAATTTTCGTAAGGTTCTCAATTCATGAGTCCATGTGAACTTCTTTCTGTAATGTAGAGCCTTTATTTTTCATCCATGAAATGTCGAACTTCTTGAAAATCAGGTCATGTTCCTACTTGTCTTTCACTATTTACTGTACAAAAGGAACCTTTGAAGTCATACCTTGCCCAATACTAAAAGTGATTGGCTCTTCTGAAGCCTTATCTCTTCCTTGAGATAGATTGAATGAAATTGAATGCTCTTCCTCAATATAAAATTTTTGAGGGCTTAAATCTTCTTCACTTTCCATATCTTCTTCAGTTGAAGAATCCTCGATCATTGTAATCTTTTCTTCCTTTAATTTAGGGTTTAGGATCCTTTCCATATTTAGTTTGAGTTTGTTTTTATCCCTAGTTTTTGGCCTCTACTTTATTTCTTCTACATGTACAAGAGATTTCTTCTGAATATTTACTTTTGAGACTTTCAAACTATCACCCTTCAATTTAGCTACAACAGGAACTTTTTTTGTTCTTTTCTGTACACATATGGAACCTTGTTTTGTGTTTATTGAACCCAAAATTTCCTCATGATTTGAAACAGATCTCTACTTCTTTTCATCAGTCTCCAAAAATTTCTCTTGGTTATCATCAAGTGCTTCTCTTTCATCTTCATCCACAAGTTCTTTGAATCCCTGACCTGGACTATTCTCTTGAACACTAGCCTACACCAGATCATCAACTAACTCTTTCTTGAACCTTTTAACAAAACCAAACTGCTTATTCATCAAGATTTTCTTTACTTGGTCTTCTTGTTCATTAGAAAATCTTGACCAGAATAGGAAATGGTCCCAAATCCCATTCTTCCTTTGCAAGACTGTACAGATAATTATTTTTATCAGACCATGATGAAAAATAGACTGGTGTGTATGGTCAATATGCCCCTTAATCATGTTAGACATTTTTTGGAGACTTTTTAAGAAGAAGAAAGGTAAATTCATTTTTGACTGTTGGTTGAGATGTTGCAGAAACGTAATGTGTTATTTAAATTCTAAAGAAAATATCCATTCGCATGTAACATAACTCTGCAAAATTCCTATAGATTATTTCCATTCAAGTTTGAACTTGTCCAAATGAACACATTTTCCCCAATCTAGGGCTTCAATTTCTGGTAACAGGAAATCCTTTGGGTTAAAGCTGAAAGGGATCCTTTTGAACCATAGATCTCCATCTCTTGATACACCTGTAGCTTTGGCTATTAATTCCTCTGTCAATTCAAACTTAAGAGTATCAAAAGTAACAACATCCTTAATGAAACCCTGGGAGAAACAATACGAGACCTCTGGATTGAAACCTGTGATTCTTTCAAAGAAACTGAACCATCCTTCCCTTTTGAATAATACTGCACATTCAGGAAAATCATTTTCCCAACTTGTATCAGTAGGTTCAAATCTGTTAGTCTTTCCACTCTTGTTCATATTTGCGATGTAACCTCGCCTGTGTACGTCTTTAGAAAGCTTCAAAGATTTTAGGCTTCTATACATTTGGTTCATGTAAAATACTTTTGAATCCATATTGAACATTCAATTAAGAGTTCTAAGGTATCATTCAATGCCATGGGCACCTCAAATATTCATTTATGGAATAATGCATGGGATTCCTCCCTCTATCATCATCAATACCCTAAAACCCATACCTACTAATGAAAACCACTTGATGTCTCCCAAAACACACTCATAAGAAAAGTATATTCTCAAGAGGCCATGTGTTGTTTTTATATGTCTAAACACTTTCTCTAGGGATTAAGGCATATCTTTGTTACCCGAACCATGTCTAAAACCCAAGGTCTATTCCTATTGATAAAACAAGTAATGATGGCAACTATATCCACCTTAGTGTTCAAACTATGTTGTTTAAGGTGATTAAGATGATGCTCCCAGAATGTATACCTAAATTATTCCATTATGTCCCAAGTCTTGTCTTTACTCCCTTGATCATGGTGAAGGCCTCAATACCTAACCTTGTTGGTAGAATCCCTCCAATGTATCCCATATCAACTTTCAAATTCCAAAGGTACCATGTATAGGGAAAGTGTGAAATTAAAGCCTTAATTTATGGCCTTTGAACCTTAGAATATAACTTTAGTTCCAAAGGCCTAAGTTTCATATTCCCTTTTGATCGAACAAAAACATGGAACCCATCAACTTAATAAACTCATTTTTTCAAGCTAAAACATGGTTTATTAACCATTATATATTAAAAACTATATTCCCATTACCAATAAACCCTATTAATACTAAGCCATATACCTCATAATGTATAAAATATATAATCTATATAACCTAGTATAATCCATATAATTAGCCTCAAACCATTGGAATCCCCTATATGATTATTGATGATGATGGTGAGGATAATGATGATTCTAATGAGAAAGATGATCATAGTCAACATAATCACCATCATCACTAACATATTGATCATCGTCATCATCATCATCATCATCATCATCATTGTCATTTTCATCATCATCAGCACTGACATCGTCATCATCATCATCACTGACATCGCCATCACCATCATTGACATCATCATTATTTTTTTCTTATTAAAGTAAAATTTATTTTTAGTGTGTGTGTGTGTGTGTTTGTTTGCATGTACATATTATATAAACATGAACACACACACACACACACACACACACACACACACACACACACACACACACACACACACACACATATTAAAATAAAAAATACATAAAATAGAAAACAAAAATAAGAACAAATAACACTTCCCCTATGAGCATAGATAACACTTACATATTGTGCATCATAGTTTAATGAACCTGCAACTCCTATAGAGAGACTAGGAGTACACTAGGTAGATCATGACTGAGGGGAGAGTGAAGACAAGTATAAGGAAGAACGATGAGAAGAGAATGGAGAAGGAAGAAGAGAGATTGTGGTTTAGGAGATGTTGTGGCCAAGGAGAAGGGTTCATGATGATCAAACAAGGGAGAAGGGAGAAGGGAGAAGAGAATAGATCCAAACCATCAAATTTATATTGTGTATGAGAAACCACGAAGAGCCAACGATGCATCCAAATCCCATGAGTGAACCCTAATTGATTCATTTTTCACTTCTATATCAAATTTGAAATCCATTTAATTCTGATTTTGGGGGTTTATTATCATGCAAACTCTTGTTCACATATTGTAAAATCCATTAGAAGTCCAAATGATCTAATAGAAATCAATTATACGGAAAATTGATTGGAAACTAAGGCCATTCAACCATCTTTCCAAATTTAGGTTTTCCTTCATAATATGTCATTTCAAGATTTTCATTAATTGATTTTTTTGTTTATTGACATATTCAGATGCATTTGAAACACCAAGAATTTTAGTCCCTTATATTTTGGAAGCATTTGAAATACCACTGATTTTAGTCCACCATAGTTAATCCATTTTCATTGGACCCAAGTCCAACTTCTCTTCAAATTCCATCTTCACAAGAAGTCTACAACCTCTAAGACTTCAACCATTATTCTAGGAATAAAGATGTGTCTAGTCCACCATATTTGTAAAAGAAGGGAGTCCAATTATAATGAGATTTGTATAAAATTCATATGGAAATCTCACATTGGTCTAGGTTCCCAGGTGCACGACATGGAGAATAGTTCGATTGAATGAATCGAGTATTGTTATGGAAGAATCATATTAAGAATCAACAAACTTAGGAAATACACTACACACATAGAAACATATATACACAGACAAAATGCAAGAATTTAAAAAAAAACAATCTTTTTTGTTTCACTATTGTTTTATTATGACATGGGGGCTTCACTTGTTGACCAATATCCTATCACGTTAGTTCATATTGCGGATTTTAAAATNACAAAAAGAGTTTGGGTCAATATCTCTGGAAATTAAGGGTATTCTTTAATATCCCACGATCACACATGCTATGTGAGAGGTTCACTAAGTGAAGTCCCCGTGTATTATGATCAATACTTTTCCTATATTGCAATAGTGTACATGTTTATATATAGAGTGTTGATAATGCTTGGGTGTCTACCTATTACATTCAGTTACAAAGAAGTTGGAACTATTCATAAGTTCAACCATTATAGATGACTGGAAGATAGAGGGACAATCTGTTGTAGTCATGTCGAGATGTTGGTGTCGATGATACATGTCGAGGTGCTGAACCTTTCGAGGTTGTGTCGAGGTTCATACTTGTCTAAGTTTATATTGAACCCGTCGAATTTGACAATCGATGCCAATTGTTGGGTGGATCACACATATGCTTCAATGAAAGGAGCTAACAAGAGGTTTCTTAGGTAAAAATAAGCCATGAAGTGCAAACTATACACAATTGGACTCATGGAGGTGGTTATTGTGTTGTATTTCAAACTTAGAAAACCCACAAGCTCATGGCATGTTTCTAAAGATGCTTTTCACTAAATCCTCTATACCAATATCCCAACAGATCATCTACATATCATAGATAATTCATGGAAATATCAAATATCCAATAGATCAAAAAGGGAGATAAAAATTAGGGAAAGTATAGAAATACAAAGAACCTTCCCACCAATTAAGAAAAAGCTATCAAGTTCCTATCTCTAAGGAAGAAAATCAAAATTATGGTTGCATATAGTTGGAAAAGTACTTGATAAATGTAGGAATGAATGAATGAGTTAGGGCACAACTTCTAAGGATATTTTGGAACCCTCCAAATTCAATTATGCCAATTCATGAGGCTTGGATTTCACTCCAAGTGATAGCCTCCCATAATATATTTAACTACTGAGAGCTACACTTGTATAAGAAGTTCAATCTAGGAGCTCAAATATAGGAAAATATTATAGATTTTGTTTTGATTCCATTAGAATAAGTCATGTGGTTACACTTCTTTAATTTGTATGTCTTTAGTTCCATTGTTTTATTGCACTAAGAGTAGAGAGGTGCTCTATACTCCAATATGGGGGAGATGTTGTCACATTACATCACATGTTTTCACATAACGTAATATTCCCAAAAATTAAAAGTACATAAAAGAATTCATGTTGGCTCATTATTTATCTAAAATAAAAAAATAATTTAAAAATTCATGTTGGATCATAAAATAAAATAAAATTAAAACCAACATAGATCCATCTTAAACCCGAATCTATTAAGCACCAAGATGGATACAATTTCTTGAGGTGTATTTTTTTTATATCTTAAAACTTTTATGTCAAGAAAAAATTTACACTTCACGAAAACGGATCCCTCTTGGTGCTTAATATATCTGAGTTTAAGATGGATCTATGCTAGTGTCATTTGAAATTTAGTTGAAGTTCTCAACCAAGGAATACTAGTATCAAGATGTATAAGTAGAATGTATGTCATGAGATGTAAGGCATTTATCTACTGGTAACACAAAAGATACTAGGTTATATTCTAGATAAATTTGTGCGTTTCCTTGTGTTAGTTTTATTATTTTTCTTCTATCCTATGCATCCAGTTTATTTCTCCTATTTTAGGTTTGTTTAAGCTTTTTTTCTTATTTGTTAGAAATTCATGCCACTCAGGTCCAGTGCATTTCAACCATTGGCTAAGAAATTGCAACCTAGGGGCATATAAGATGTCAAAATCACCTAGGGATCGCACCCATCATGGGCCACAAAAACCTGTAACATGGTTGTATTTTTGGGTGTCTCCTCCCAACTAAATCACCTCTAATTTGATTGAACTCGGGTTGCCTTGCTAACAAGACCCACACTTTAACCGAATGAGCTAGCGAGAATTTACCTTTAGGATTGTTTAAGTTACTAATATATTGTTGTGAAAATGCATGCCCAGTTGATTAAGTGAAAAGGGTCCCTTGAATTCCATGTTTCATGTATGAATTATGCACCTATTCTTGGTATCCTTCATATTAAAAGAGTTATATGAGGAAAATTAGGAATGGCGAGTTTTAATTGATTCTAAGTTTTAATATTTATTTGTTTAAGATTTATCATAATTAAACTTGGAAATTTAGCATTATTTACATAACATTATTATACTAAAAAAACATATTTTCATGTTGATAATGTAGTTACATCACATGAATAGATTCATACCTCTTGTAGATTTTTTTTTGGATCAAATAGAACCGCAAAACTAAGATTCACAAAAAACCTAACCTACAAAACTTATGGTGTAACTTACATTACTTTCTCTAGATGTCATGAAGAAATCTCATAATCCTATGAAGTGATGTGCTCATCCTTCATTTTAAAGTGTAAACATAGGAGTGAATTATAAATAAGGTGTAACCCTAACCCCAAAATACATAAATAAATAGAGAATGGGTTGAAAAGTGTATCGCTCTACACATGGCAAGTTGGTAGGAATATGCCTACAAGTACCAATCGCCAACATCATTGCATATGTTAGGATCAATCTCTAGTTTTCAAAAATTTACCACGTAATGCATGTCACTTATCAATTTCTTTAGCACAGTTATGCAGAAATTTCAATGTGTCATTTATATACATTTTTTATTGATGACTACCCATGGTTAACTACAACTTTTTCTATCTAAATCGAATGCTTGAAACATGACTATCATTGTTTGAAATTAATTACATGCACAACCAAATAGATATATGTCAAATATATCTTTAGATAGCAATGGTTGTTCTCAATAGATTAGAGAAGGGGAAGTTTCAAACAATACCTCAATATCAACTTGAGGTACTAGTAATGTTAAAAGAAAATTTAGAAATGTATGTAACAATATTGAAGGAGGTTGATACTCTTATGACAATGAGACCATTGGAGATGAGGAATTTCCATTAGGATACAACCATTATTTGAATAATTGAGAACCAAACCCACTTTCTGAAATAAACACCGATTTCTGTATTAGTGGAAGAACATATAGAATTGATCCATCTAGTTTATATTGTTTGGGGCTCTTTACAATGTATGGTGTGAACATTATATACAACTGTGAAGTGGAATTGATGGATTATGTTGTCCTAATGTATGATTACCCACATTGGGGATTGTATAAAAATATATTTAAAGAGTATGTTCATATACGGAGTTAATGAAATTATAATAAAAATAAAGGAAACAATCAAGTTAAAGGATATTTCATATATATAGATGGAAGGCCCAAAGCAGATTTTATAAACAATTTTCATCTTGGAAGCACAAACAAACTACCCAATTGTGTGTTTAAGGATCATGATGTAAATAGAGGTGCAGTCACTACAATAAAATAAATAGCCACAGTGAAGGAGTTGTTGATCAATTATCATTTGAATAAGGTATATGAATAAGGTAACTATGGTTTAACACTCATGTCCATCATTTACTAAGAAAAATGTATACTATATACTCATTATTTATCATTACATATAATTTATGTCATAATGTTAATTAATAGAATCAAGAACTTCTTCCCTCATTTCAATATATGGTTAGCAAATAATCATTTATGTTACAGGATGAATGGGAGAAAGGAATAGACCATGGGCAGGTGAAATAATATATGCCCATTTATATGTTCATTATTATATTCCATGTTGTTCTCATTTATCCTAGTGTAATGATTATTGTTACGTAGTTTATCAAACTTATATGTTATGATTCTTTGTATGATTCCATGTCATATCCTCATCCTAATCAAGATGTAGGCACAAATATCTAGGGATATCTCAACCCTCTTTCAACTGTTCAAAAAAAGGTTAATAAATTAGCTGAAGGACTTCTAGAATTGGTGGGAATCAAAGAAACTCCTTAGACTAAAAGAAGAATCGAATTCTTAATGGAAAGTATTAGCAAGTACACCGTATGTATTTTTTAAATTATATTCCATTAATTCCTTTAAATAATATGAAATATTTTTAAATGAGTCCAAGAGATTGACTTGGTGAATTGTATTTTTGCAGGCTTCTTGAGAGAGGAGTAACTTGGAATTATTGAGAGAGGAATAACTTGGAATTATTGAGAGAGGAATAACTTGGAATTATTGAGAGAGGAAGAAAAAAGTGTTGGGAATATCATCCATACATCTATTACTATAGCCTCTACTCCTTTTGCACATGCTACTAATTAATCAACTCCTCATATTCTCATATATTATCCTGATTGTACACCTAGTGTTGGTGTGGGGAATTCTAAGGCCCCATATATACATATGACCCCTGGTTCTAATACTATTGTTCCTCATTTACCAAAGGTTGATGAGTCCCAAGATGCTAGGATTACTCATCAAGAGAACTAGTAAACTATCAATTACTTTATATATGGACCATTATTTAATGTCAGTGAAGGGATTAAAAATCCATGGTAACTATGTCTAATCCAATGTCATACTTTGATTTTATATGACAATGTATATTTTTATATTCATCATATCTATATAATCAAAGAATTTATTGCAATGTAGGAAATAACTTGTTCTACAAATAGTTACAAGAAAATGCACTTTCTCTATTTTCACCAATAATTAGAGCAAGTTATAAATACCAAATCAACAAATTCAAGGCATTGATGAAGCACATGACCATGTTGTTTGGTCATTTTTTCAACCAAAAGTTGGTTCAAACCATTACGTGAAAGTACTTGAAATTAGTGTAAAATAATTGCGACACTAATCTCGTTCGACACCCTAATTAGGATCATCTTGGACTAGTTATAGAATAGAAGTGGGATACACTAATATAGGATACCAAGGAAAAGAAAATTAGAAAATAGGGATCCTTACATCTGAGTGCAAAAGAATGACCAAGATAGATAAAACAGTGTAACAAAAAATGGAATTGTATATTGTATATTGTATTTGAACATAAATTTTAAATTGCATAAACATGTACTTGACCATTTTCATAGGCTCAAGGACACCACAAAATATAAACAAGACAGACTTGAGAAGATTGACCAACAGAAACTTGGCCTAGGGTGCTATGTTAAAGTGGAAGGGAAATATGCAAGTATTAATATTTAAAAATTGTCATTATTGCATTTTCAACTTTGCTTAAAATGTTTTCCTTGTACCAAAATATGATATCCTATGGTATGTAGTCTGTAGACATTGGAATCATACCCAAAATTGAGGAGATCAAAATTTCCTTGAAAGGAGTCTATAATGCATTGCTTGAAATGAGAAATGCCAATGCATTTAATACTTTTTCTATCAATGAGGATTCTATATATAAATCCAATGCATTATAATCGAAGACTTAATTATCATGAGTACATATCAAGATTGAGTTTTTCTACAACAACTATAAATGTTATTGCAGGTGGTACAAGAAGATTTAGTTAATCCTTAGGAACCAATTTTAGAGACTGAAGGTACTACTTAACTAGAGGCTACCCTACTACACTTGTAGGTACCATGAAGAAGTTAAATGCAAATTAATATTTTTCTAGTTTATGTATATTATAAATGAGATGATTTATAAATGGGTTTCTTTAATTCTAGTTGGCATTGATCCTAACACTAGCCAATCTACAAGGATACATATCTTGTGTTCTAATCTAAGTCCATATGTACTAGAAGAAACTGGTCGAGAAGAGAATGAGTAAGTTGATACTGATGTCATGATTGTAGACCTTATAAAAAAAAAAGATATAAGGAAGTAGGGCAGTAAGAATTTTCCACTATGTATGGAAGACACTTTTTGTTGTATACAATATTGTATTATATGTATTTTCATGAGTGGACTTGGATTCATATATTCTCAATTTGATTTGATTATGTCAATATTTATATTTATGTAACTGTGTTTTACATTTATAGTTTTTTGTGATCATGTTCTATATGCATCATTGGATGTAGGTCTTTCTTATGAATGATCAACATAATTTTGAGTTATCCTTTATGATCATTTTCTTTGATCTATTCATGTCAGGTAAGTTGTACTTTCAATTTTAAGAAATTGAAAATTTGTACTCGATCATATTGAATTGTTTCAAAGTTAGAGACATATATGATTGATTTTGAATTCAATATTTGAGATTTTAGTATCTATTTCATTCCCTAGTTCTTGGTTACCTTAATTTGTGTTCCTTCCTAGACTTTCTCTAGTGTCTCCCAATATTTATATTTTCACATAGGGTGTTTCATCTTGTGGTGGTGTTTCTATCTGTCATGGTTTCTTGGTAATTTTCCTAACATAAGGGTTTTTTTCCCATTCAAGGTAGTTGTTGATCCCTTGCATGGTCACTTCACCGAAACCATTTAATGTAATTTTGATCCAGATTGATATTGGTGTCCACCCACCTATTCCACTGGCTCAAAACAATTGTTCATTGTGGCAGTTTCCTAGTTATTTTTCTACGGCTTTTCGGGTCTGAAACTTTCGAGGCCATTTTGAAGCCCTAAATGACGTTTTTTGGTGATTCAAGGGATAAATGGTTGCCATCGGCATGCACTTGGCTGATCAAAGTTTGTAAATATTAGATAGAACTTTCCAACAAGCTATCGAATGCCGAAATCAGAGATCGTATGCAAAAGTTATGACCCCGAGAAGTTGACTGTTCAACTTACCACCTTGGGGCCGCAAACTTTATGACGGTTCATCTTCTAGGGTTACGTTTTGGACTTTTGGGGTTCTCACCCTCATTATTATTATAAATATGCCCCTTTGGCCTCATTTTTTATTCATATTTGTATGGATGAGCATAGCATCCACATCTCTTCTCAAAGATAGCTACCACCATTCTAGCTATTGTATTACAGTCTATTCTATTTCAACCATTTAATAGAATATGTGTTTACTGTATCTCTATTATCTTTGCAAAATGTCTACGATTATGATTCTCCCTTTCCTTAATTCTTGCAAATTGACCCTTTCTGGAAACTCCAACATCATTGAGCTTCACATATTGGTAGTTGATTGAAGTCAAAATTTTGTATCATATTTTAAAAAATATGAAATGAAAATTTGTTCCAAAATATACAAAGTCGCACATATTTTACTTGGAATTATAGATCCCTAATATGTTCCTATGCATGGAAGAAAACAAATTGAATATGGTGTTAGCAAAAAATATCAGTCGATGCAGACAAGGTCTGTTTCCCTAGTATGAATGATTCAGATCTAGAAAAAACACACTATCGCAAAAATAAACTTTCCCTAGAACTCTAGACTACTTAAATTAACTACTCTCATACCTTTTAAGGGGTAGATATGATGGTCTAAACTTGTTGTGCTTGAGTTACCTGATCAATGAGCCTACAATAGACATAAAAGGAAAAAAGCCACATGAGAGTAACAAGATAATATACAATTCTATATAAATGGCCAAGGAGATAAACAATAAACAAAGCATGATAATGAGACACACATTATTTATGGGAAAGAAACCAATGTTTGCATTAATAAACATTGAAGGAGAGATCAAAACCAATCCTTGGTGTTGGGATCTCTTCAAAATGGAGCCTTGCCTCATGTTTCACCTTTCCTGTAAATACTCAAGAAAGTATGAGATTATTTGGATGTATTTTGGATGTTAACACACACTATTTCCTCATTTTTCCATGATGGGTGAGCCATTATTTAAAGGCCTCAATGCATAGAATGAGTTGAGGATTCAAAGGAGGAGGTTGAGGGATCATCCCAAGGATATGGGGACTCAATTTCCATATTTCTATATTTGTAGGGATGAGGATCCACAAATCTTCCTTCAGGTAACTTCTCGAAACTTCTTCTTTTTACCATTTTAAGTCGAGCACCACACTTTGCATGAGGGAAACAAGTGGTGGTGAGAGGCACCTACTATTGCAAGAAAGAAAATAGAGGAAACACTGCTCCTTGCAAGTGATAAAGGATCATTTCCAACTTGAGCACCACCTTTTTCCATTGACAAGGCGTGGTGGTGGCTAAAACCAAGGAAAATAAGGGAATATGCCTATTTTCTCCATTTTCTTACTTCGGTCTCTGAGGGATTTGAGAAATCAATGGGATACCTGTCTAATAACATGATGGTGATGAGAATTAGGTGTAACATAATGCCCCCCAATGTTAGTATTATAATCCTCCCTTGTCCAATTTGGTGAATTATGTCTAAATCAGGAGTCCTTTCAGTTTATATTTAGTCACTATCACCATTAGGTCCACTTGGCCTAATTGGGGCACATGTATCAGTTAGTAAAGTGTGGGGAACACTAATTGAGGCCAACTGCCAATTATTGTGCTTGCATGCATTAGTTTATGAGCCTCCTAGATCAATCCATACAAATTAGGATCCACTGGGAGTGCCAACACCAACCTCCATTAGTTGAATTCAGTCGGTGACTAGCCAAGCTTAGTTAGGAGTCAGTTACATTTGGTTCTAGTCTATTACATTCATTTTGACTCAGTTAGTGCTAGATTTGCATGGTTGCATGTAGGTGAGGTAAATTTACTCACATACCTCAGTCAGTTAGACTATTTAACTGATAATTAACACTGAATTAGACACTTGAGTTGGGATTTTGAACTCCGATAATTGTTTAGACAAGGTCAGTTAACAATGCAATCAAGTAGAGTCAAACCAATTCGAATTTGCTCACATGGATTTGAATTACATGAGACTATTTATCCATTGTACTACATTGTAATTAATCATCTAATTACTTTTGATCAATGAAAGCATTCACAGTTGCAAGCCATTTTTGCACTGTTTCATTCTTTAATTTCTGAGTAAAATTATATGTTCTATCTTGTGATTTGTGTGTTGTTCCACATATATATGTGCTCAATTTAATATGGTATCTGAGCCTCAGCAAGACAAGGCACTTCTCCTACTACAGATTCATACTTTCATCAAAAAACCTTTTTAAATTGAGTAAAATTGCTCCTTCTAGTACTGCACCAGAAGCGGAGAATTTACCACTTAATATCTGAAGTAAAGGAATTGTTGATCAAGCTTGATTGATCAACTATGTTGGGTGTGAAGAAAATTACAAAAGTGTAGGATGTCAACCTTAATTTTTCTGTTTGATTGTGTGATTTACAGGTTTATCAGTCCCCTTCACCACATTCGCTACAACAACTCAGTCTCCTTCATTACATTCTCTAAAGCAGCTCAGTGTCCTTCACTGAATTCGAAATGACCCCTCAAATGGAGCTTCTCACTCCTTTCAACTACCACCAGTGGAAGGAGGACATGGATATATAGCTTCACTCCAAAATACTCTTCAGACTCACAATGGAGACATAGGCAGAGCTGGTTCATTATCTTGACAAAGAAAAATACTGGAATAGGCTTAATGAAGCATATGGATGCTTGTGCCTCTCAATCTATAAATATATTCTCTTCCACATCAATGGATTGAATAATCCCAAGGAGGTTTGGGATAAGCTTTCTTCCTTGTTTTATAAGTAGAATGACCTGAGGATCTATCCACTAGAGAATGAGATAATTTCTCTTCATCCATCCAACTTCAAAACACTGAATGAATTCTTCACCAAATTCAAGCACTTGGTGTTCCAGTTGAAGCTGTGCAAGGTTGAGCAGGAGGATGATCAACTCATCCTTTCAATCCTCTCAAAACTTGGTGTAGACTACTTAGTCTTTGTATCAACCTTTTATTCAAGGAAGCTCACTACTCCAAATTAGAGGATGCCCACTCTTAATTCCTTCATTGAATCTCTCACCCATGAGCATGAAAAGTTGATCCAAATGGGGATCATTCGATATTCTAGAGATCAATAATTGGTTGTTGGAGGACCTAAGGTTGCGAATGGTAAGGAGAAGAAAAAGGACGAGTCTCATGTGGAGAAAGAGTAGTCAAATGAACCTTCAATTTCGAAGAGAAGCAAGAAGAATGGAAAAGGAAATACCCTTTGTTCTTACTGTGGAAGGGGATTTCATCTAGAAAGATCATGTATGAGAAGAAAAATTGATGAAATGGCTCTTCTTCTGAAGAAACATAACATTACTCTACCTACTAATGCAAGGAAGACTAACCATAGAGAAGAAATTGAAGAACATGAAGATACATGCCATGCACTAAAGGCAAGTTGTTCAACAGCACATGCCTTTCTCATTGATTCTGGAGCTTCCAATCATATGGATGCATCCAGAGAATCATTCTCTTCTTTACATTATTTTGATGGTCCTAGTATTCATATGGGTAATAACAGTCAAATTTGAGCCAAGGGGAAGGGTTCTATCAATTTTGAACATGGAAATTTTAAAGATGTGCTTTATGTGCCCTCCTTAGTTGCAAATCTATTATCTGTATACCAGATGACTCATACTGGCTTTCCAAAGTGAGTGATATTTGTTCTTTACTCAATGGAGATCACATATATCTCTACTAGGAACATCATAGTGAAGGGTGTTGCAAATCATGCCTCCAAGGCATATGAGTTCTCACACTTCATGTCATTTTTAGAACCAGTGCACTCTCAACTACCACTTGAAAGGGAAGGTAAAAACTTTCCATATACTTCTTTTGCAATTTCCACTAGTATTGCAAAACTAGTTGTATCAATTTATGAGATTGATATTTAGGGTGATTCATATCTAGATTCGGTCCCTACTCCCAAGCAGGAAGCTAGGAAGATGATTGGAAATCCATTTGACACATGGAAGACAAAGAACCTTGTACTATGTCATGCAATCTCACCTCATTAAGAGAGATGCAATAAACTCCCTATGAGATGCTACATGGAAAGGTCTAATCAGCTACACTGCTTTCAGAAGAATAGAGTGGATCGTACACCTCTTTTTCCAGAAAGAGGAAAAGGTTACATTCCTCCTTCCTTCCATCATCATTTTGAGAGAATATGGAGAAGTATACATGCTAGGACCCAATATACCTATGCACATAGCATCATGCATGTTGCTTTGCTACATCACAGAGATGAAGGTTGCAACAACATATTTTCAAGTTTTTTAAACTTAAATCCTAATTCTATCTGCTTAGTTACAGAGGGGGGATTTTTCCCATGTGTTTTTTTCCCCAAATCCTTGTATTGAGAAATTACTTTACTTGTTGTAATGGGTGACCTATGGTCTTAGTTACCAGTGCCCACAAATTGTCCAAGTTAGCATTCAAAGGGGTGTTAAATAATAGGGAAAAAGATTTGACAAAACATGTTATAACTTCGAGGAAAAGGTCCAAAGTTCAGAACTCATCAACCACCAAGATGATTCTACAATACATTTACACTTTGATATATGTCCCAAACGACTCACAACATGGATGCAGACCAATACAACATAGATACATGTGAAATACAAACAGTCATGGCTACTGAAATAAAATGTACATCCATGCAAAGAAGACTCAAATTTGGACATAGCTACCAGACATACAATGTAAATATATGTCATACAGACGCAAATATGAGCACACCCATGAACATACAATGTGGATCCATGCAACAACCCATACAAAATACTCCATCGCAACCTAGGGGAAGGAAAAAAAATTTCCTTGTTTTGTGTGCAATTTATTTTTGAGAATTGGTGCCTAATAATATTTTTCAAAATTGAAGGACTTATGGAGTGATGTTTTTAATTATGGACGAGTTTTATTTTCGTCTTTTTCATTTCAAAAAAGCTTCAAAGTGCCTTTTAAAAAACTATAGTCATGCTCGTTAAATCCTAGAACTAAATTTTCAAGTCTACTTTTATCGCTTTTTGGGCTCGTTAAAATTGTTTACGAAAAATTAACCCCAATGGAGTCCTCTTTAAGCTCTTTTCTAACTCTCGAAATTTGAAAATATCACCGAGTGAACTTGTCACTTTCACACTCGTAAAAGTACTTGAAAGGTCATATTTCTAACGGTATTTTACCCCTTTTTTAGTTCAGATTGACTATTTACAAAAAAGGTAAACTCTAATCATTGAATAGAAGAATTCTCTACGACATATTTTATACTTTTGTGGGCCTCAGAGACTAAAATTTATGGAAAAGGACCTTTTCGGAGTCTTATTTATTCTTATTCAGACTATCTAAACATGATCAACACCGAGTTTTATTTCATTGGACTTGTTAAATTAAACATCGAAAGATCCTTTCTAGGAATGAACCCCTCCTTTCTCAGGTTTGAAAAGCATATGTGAATGGAATTATCCCATGATAAGCTCAATCAAGCATTTGTTACCCTCTTTCATCTTGTTAAAAATAAAATATGCACTCATCGATCATGATGGGGAAATTAAGGGAAGGAAAATTATGCTTCATTTGTATTAATGGTAGCTTTCTAGTCCCCATTATGGTCGCCACTTTTGTTAGTGGAAAATCTTAGTCAATGCACACAAAATCTATTTCCCTAGTATGAATGATTCAGATCTAGAACAAAACACAGTACAGAACAAAGAACTTTTCCTAGAACTCTAAACTACTTGAATTAATTTATTTCATACCTTTTAAGGGGTAGATAAAATGGTCTGAACTTTTTTTTCCTGAGCTACACAATGAATGAGCCTAGAATAGACACAAAGGGAATTGAGTTCCACCTGTTCATATTGTTAAGGATTAGGATCCTAGAAGGTTCCTTTGAGAAACTTCTCAAAACTTCTTCTTTTTACCATTTTAAGTCGAGCACCAGACTTTGTATGAGGGATACAAGCGATGGTGAGAGGAACTTCATTTTGCAAGAAAGAAACCAAAGACAACACTGATCCTTGCAAGTGATCAAGGTCCATTACCGGCTTGAGCACCTCCTTTTATCCATTGAAAAGGTGTGATGGTGGCTCAAACCAAGGAAAATAAGGTGACATGCCTATTTTCTCCATTTTCTTACTTCAGTCTCTGAGGGATTTGAGAAATCAATCGGATACCTATCTCATAACATGATGGTGATAAGAATTAGGTGTGACATAGGGAAGTGGTCTATTTGTGATAATTACTAGATTTTTGGGCTAAGGAACCTTTCACTATGAGTAGGTTTCCTCTTACACATCAATGGTTGACATATTCAACACATTATCAAACATTTTCCAATGGTTTCCTTCAACATAGAGTTCATCATGTTATTTATGAATGTCTGGAGCAATAAATACATTAAATTTTATCCTAAATCCCTAAATATCTATAACACCTTGATTTGATCAATTCCTAACTATTCCTTTGTAAATATAATACCCAAAGCATGAGGCTGGAGGGAAATAATAGGGAAAATGATTTGACAGAACATGTTAAAACTTCGAGGAAAAGTTCCAAAGTTCAGAACTCATCAACCACCAAGATGATTCTACAATAAATTTACACTTTTATATATGTCCCAAATGACTCACAACATCGATGCGGACCAATACAATGCAGATACATGTGAAATACAAACAGTCATGGCTACTGAAATAAAATGTAGATCCATGTGAAGAAGACTCAAATTTGGATAGAGCTACAAGACATACAATGTAAATTTATGTCATACAAATGCAAATATGAGCACAACCAAGAACATACAGTGTGGATCCATGCAACAACCCATACAAAATACTCCATCGCAACCTAGGGGAAGGAAAAAAATTTGCATTGTTTTGTGTGCAATTTATTTTTGAGAATTGGTGCCTAATAATATTTCTGAAAATTGAAGGACTTATGGAGTGATGTTTTTAAGTATGGACGAGTTTTATTTTCGTCTTTTTCATTTTGAAAAAGCTTCCAAGTTCCTTTTAAAAAACTATAGTCATGCTCGTTAAATCCTAGAACTAAATTTTTGAGTCTACTTTTATCGCTTTCAGGCTCATTAAAATTGTTTACGAAAAATGAACCCCAATGGAGTCCTCTTTAAACTCTTTTCTAACTCTCAAAATATGAAAATATCACTAAGTGAACTTGTCACTTTCACACTCGTAAACGTACTTGAAAGGTCATATTTCCGACGGTATTTTACCCCTTTTTTAGTTCAGATTGACTATTTACAAAAAAGGTACAGTCTAGTCATTGACTAGAAGAGTTCTCTAAGGTATATTTTATAATTTTGTGGGCCTCGAAGACTAAACTTTATGAAAAAGGACCTTTTTGGAGTCTTCTTTATTCTTATTCAGACTATCTAAACATGAAAAAAACTGAGTTTTATTTCATTGGAATCGTTAAATTAAACATCGAAAGACCCTTTCTGGGAATGAACCCCTCCTTTCTCAGGTTTGGAAAACATATGTGAATGGAATTATCCCATGATAAGCTCAATCGAGCGTTTCTTACCCTCTTTCAGCTCGTTAAAAAGAAAAGATGCACTCATCGATCATGATGGGGAAATTAAGGGAAGGAAAATTATGTTTCATTTGTATTAATGGCAACTTTCTAGTCCCCATTATGGTCGCCACTTTTGTTAGTGGAAAATATTAGTCAATGCAGGCAAAGTCTATTTCCCTAGTACGAATGATTCAGATCTAGAACAAAACACACTACACAACAAAGAAAATTTTCCTAGAACTCTAAACTACTTGAATTAATTTCTTTCATACCTTTTAAGGGGTAGATCCGATGGTATGAACTTGTTTTGCTTGAGTTGCATGGTGAATGAGCCTAGAATAGACACAAAAGGACAAAAACAACATGAGAGTAACAAGATAATCTATAGTAATATGTAAATGAACAAGGAGATAAACAATAAACAAATCATGATAATGAGACACACAATGTTTATGGGAAATAAAACAATTCTTTCATTAATAAACAATGAAGGAGAGATCACAACCAAGCCTTGGTGTTGGGATCTCTTCACAATGAAGCCTTTCCTCAAGCTTCACCTTGCCTCTGAGGACTCAAGAAAGTCTGAGGTTATTTGGACAGAGTTTGGATGCTATCACACAATCTTTCCTCCTTATTCCATGATGGGTGAGCCATTATTTAAAGGCCTCAATGGATATATTGAGTTGAGAATTCAAAGGAGGAGGTTGAGGTATCATCCCAAGGATAGGGGGACTTGAGTTCCACCTGTTCAGATTGTTAAGGATTAGGATCCCAGAAGGTCCCTTCGAGAAAATTCTCAAAACTTCTTCATTTTACCTTTTTAAGTCGAGCACCACACTTTGTATGAGGGATACAAGTGATGGTGAGAGGAACTGCCTTTTGCAAGAAAGAAACCAAAGGCAACACTGATCCTTGCAAGTGATCAAGGTGCATTACCGGCTTGAGCACCTACTTTTCTCCACTGACAAGGTGCGATGGTGGCTTAAACCAAGGAAAATAAGGTGATATACCTATTTTATCCATTTTATTACTTCAGTCTCTGAGGGATTTGAGAAATCAATGGGATACCTATCTCATAACATGATGGTGATAAGAATTAGGTGTAGCATATGGAAGTGGTCCATTTGTGATAATTTCTAGAGTTTTGGGCTAAGGAAACTTGCACTATGAGTAGGTTTCCTCTTACACATCAATGGTTGACATATTCAACACATTATCAAACATTTTCCAATGGTTTCCTTCAACATAGAGTTCATCATGTTATTTATGAATGTTGGGAGCAATAAAGACATTAACTTTTATCCTAAAACCTTAAGTATCTACAACACCTTGATTTGATAAGTTCCTAACTATTCCTTTGTAAATATTTAAAGCAAAGAATCTTATCAAATTATTAGGATAGAAAACAATGAATAAAAACCAATTTTCAATGATGCTAATCCTATTGCATATATATCAATGCCTTCACTTGAAGATAAAGACACCTTGCAAGCAACGAACTATGTTCTCAACCATATGATATGACACTTTTCTCTTTTCTTAGTTTGGGATTGAAATAATTCCAAAGAATCACTGTAGAACGATAAAATGATGCCTAAAATACTTTATTTGCATTTCATGGAAAAAAACTCTAAAAATATGACCAATTATGGAAAACCAAAAGTGCTTATATTTTGAAAATAAAATAAATTCAATCTGTTTCAAACAAATGACAATGACAAACAAATTTTTGAACTCTTGTTGCTGATACTTTGTATTATTGGCATGATATCCATGAGTGTATACTTGAGTTTTTGGTTGATGACATTAGGTAATTTTGACTATGAGTTGCATTTTTAGGCGATAACATGCTATAATGCTTGTCAGATTGATCCTTAGTTGTGCAAACTCACCTTAGCCATGTCAAAATTGGACAAATCGATTTCAAAGGAGGGATTAATCCTCTGAAATTTGACCACAAATCCTCTTTAATGATGTCAGGAACTCCTTCATTATCTCTTTGTCATTAGAATGTATCTTCTCTATTTTTTTACTATCATACCATCTTGGATTAAAGGAATACTATATCGTTTGAAGAGGTGTTTTTGATTTATTTAATCGCCCATTATAGATTGCTTAATTGTCGATATAGGTTATGACCTCTTTTATATATAGCGGTTTCAATATTCTCACATGATCCAATGTTTTCATAAATTTATTGTATAGTCAAGATATTTAACATCTAGTTATCTTCAATCTTACTAGTGTCAAGGACTTGTTCCTTAATGCTGCATGTTATGGTATGAAGGTAAACAAAACATGAATAAGTATTTATCCACTTATTGAAATGTGTTGTAGCTTCAAATAAGTTCCCAAATAACCTTTCACATTGTTTGCAATCCTAACATGTGTTAAAAATCAGGCCATATCTGATGGCAATTCTCTTAGCTTCTTATTAGAACCATCATTGAGGCTACCAAACAATTTGTCTCTTTAATATAATTCCATTGTCATTCATAACTTTTATAAGAACAATTCCAACACTCTTTTGATGTCCAATCCTGAACCTTTTTTCATTATGTTATGGAACCGATTAATTCAAAGAGATACACCACTTTATTAACCCTATCTATGTGTTGTAGAATGTATCTATTCATCTTAGGTTCAATACAACAAGAAAATATTTATACATATTACCCTATCATTATGCAAACAATCCCCAAATTTTTAGTGGGTTTCTTATCCTTTGCTATAGGAAAGAAGTTCCCTCATCTTCATTTCAAACTCCAAGGATAGGCCTAAATTTTGGTTGTTGAATAATTCTATGATGATGCTATCAATAACCCATAAATGAGTGATGGAAGAGATCATCACTAGAAAAAATCATCCCGCTATAGAATTTCTTCTCATTTCATAGAATTATTCTATGATGCTACTATATTCATCTGAAAATACCTAAACCTTCAACAGTGCTCATAATGGGTAGCCTCATCAATAAACATTTAAGGGATTAATGAAAATACAAGACAATGGTATGGATTTGCAAAAACGGATTTGAAACTTTGATTCCATCCTCCATTAATTTTTTTCTTTGAACATATTTTTCTTCATGAGTTCTATGTCATACTTCAAAAAACGCTCCCAATTTTCTACACAAAGATTTGATGTTTGGTTTGTGTTCATGGCACAACCAAAACAAATAGAAGATGGCCTCCTAGAACCACTTCAAAACTACCCGGACTTGAAAAAAATGCAAAATTTCCCCCTTTTCATGGACAGACCTGTTCGATGTGGTTGCAGGTGACACTTTGGTTCCTATAACCATTAGTTATTCCTTTCTTGATGTTGTAGGTGATTTTTTCAATCCCATAAATTATTTTCTCATTGGTGGACACCCATACAAAATGGGTGGTAATGGGGTTATCATCTTGTAAGGGGGCGATCTTAAGTAGTTGGTGCCAAATGTAAGTTCATGATCCCTAATGACAAGCCTCGTGGAATAAACCCCCATTTTTTCACATTGAAAAATGAGTTGGACACCAAGAACCATATTTAGTGTTCTAAACCTTAAAATAAGCACCATATCCGACTCATTTTCCAAATATTCCCTATAGAAATCCTATGTTATGGTTTGAGGATCACATATTGATTATGGGATCCAAAGGTAACTGACATGACCTAACACAATACCTCTTATTTCTTTTTTTCAAGAGCTAAAACTCCCATTGTAATAACATAAGAGACACGTCTCTCATTTACTGCAGTCTTGTTGTTGTAACACAAGAGTTGAGACTCGCATTTACTGCAACAAAATTTTTGTGACTCCTATTGTTGTAACACAAGAGATGCAACTCTATGTGTGTTCTAAAATTCCTTCACAAGGTTGCAGGTTATGCATTCCATAACTCCATGTCGATTCTTATATGTTAACTAACGTTCATTCCATAATGCTTGGATGTTTCATCCACATTTTTTTTCAAGCCATTTATAAACATGGATTATCGAACATTTAACCAATGTTCATTTGACATATGAGTAGCATGGATTGAACATCAACATAAGTAACATAAATATAACATTGATTCATTAGTAGTTAATCAACATTCATTCGATGAAGCTTGGACGTTACGTCCACATTTTTTTTCTATCCATTTATAAACCTGCCTTATTAGACATCTAATCGATTTCCATTTCACATAAGAGTGGCGTGGGTTGATTCCGATAGCATAAATATAAAATTCATTACTTATGAATTAATCAAAGGTCATTCTATGGAGTTTGGACGTTACATCCACATTCCTTTTTTGTGAGTTTGGACGTGACATCCACATTTTTTTTTGTGCAAGGAAATTATAGACATGGGCTATCATATTAGATGTTTGTAGATTTTTCAGATTCTCTACTCACGTTTGTTCCATTTTTGCAATGCAACTTATTAGATATTCCACTAACATTTGTTCCATGTTTGAAACGTAGCTTATTGAAAGTTTGGCCAACGTTTGGTCCATGTTACCATCACTTAAGTAATGTTATGTTATGAATGTGGGATTGACGTTTCAAGCCATGTTAATCCAATGCAAAAGACTATCGAACAAGCATGGAATGAGACACGTTTATTTAGTGTTGTGTAATATCACTTTTGGTGTTCTTTATCCATAAAACTTGAAAATCACATAAAATATAACAAGATTAGAATGTGATAAATCAAAAGTAAGCAACATAGAACTATAAATACGAAACAATAATAGTAGAACGTGGTAGGAAAATATATTTTTTATTATGGGAACAATATTTTTAGGCCTCTTATGGTAGGGACACCATGCACTTGAGGATAGATCCATTGCAATATTATTCACAAAAACACTTCTTATCCTTGAATCTCTTTAAATAGGCTTCAAATATTCAAATCCTTCACTACTTGACATAGCCAAAATACAACTTTCTAATGTGACGTAATTAATAAAAGGCAATTTTTACATTGATTGTTGAACACTAACTTATTCGAGCTTATTACAAAGTTATGGCCTTATATAATGTGTGATTAATTCATAGAGTAAGGTGAGTTATGGTAGGACCATAACACCAATAACAAGTAATGCATCACTTATTCATACCTTCAATTCAACAACATTTGGCAACTTCATCACTTAAGTTTTGATTCTTCATATAACTTGGGAACACAAAGGGGGTATAATTTTAAAATTATGCATTAAAACAGACCGATCCATATGTATATGTATTGAAAAAATAACATATCAATCTACACACCTCAATATAAAAAATTCCCTTTCAAATATGCCACTTACCTATCTTGTATAATTACATGAGATCATTCAAGTAGACCAATTGGATCCTCTCTATTAATAATAGCCTCCATCAATTTCTTGTGCTCTGAATGAGGTAGTAAGTGTCATACCTTTGATGAGTTCTTTCTAGTCATTGTTTATAGTTGGATGTTTGTACCGATGACTAAGTTTGTAAAATGATATACCAATACACCTAGTCTATAATTCATGAATACATAGCTATTGGTATTCTTGAGTTTTTTTTCAATGTCAGGTATTCACCCTTAACAACCCTTGATCCAGTATTAATTTCATTGCATTCATTGTAAATTACTAGTATATCAAGGATTTGTTTCACGTTTATGCGTTGTCCCAACCAATAATTAGTGCCCCATTCATTTCCTTTCAAGGAAAATAGTGAATGTATGTGTCCTACAAAAATGAAATGCATGGTCAAATACATGTGTTTAGGGGTTTTATAACATAGTTAAATCACAAACTGTAAACCACAATATTTCAATTCTTTCGAGTATAATGCACCTAGTTGTACAAGATTGGAGATATGATCATAATATGGTGAAATATATAATTCACCAGCCTCTAACTAGATTGTTTCAAAAATTACATGCTGGTCTGTTGTAAGTGATACTCGATCACTTGCATCAAATAAGCCTTTTGATTCATAATCATCCCATCCACCACTACTCCATGGTCCATAAAAGGATGCAAGTTTTCACATCCATATTTTGAACACACCCTATTTTTTTGAACTTTGAACTGAAAGAACCATGAGTTCCATATTGTGTTTCATTGATATGGATGTGACCAATCCACATTAACTACCTCACAAAAATTTATGTGCACATGCCCTCTCTTTGTTGATTCCTCACACCTTATTTTTTCATCTACCATTATTATAGAGCACCATTGGACTATAGAACGTGTATCTAGAATAAGGGCATTAGAGGAAATTTCAACTCAAAATGGGCCTTTTAACTCTAATTCAAATTCCATGTCATCATGTGTTAGCCAATGAAATTTCTTTAAATTTGAAATACCATATAGGTCTTAAAGACCTTTTTAATATAAATTTGGGGATAGGTATCATAAAAAAACTACTTTTTTGTTTGTATTTTCGACATATCCCCTTTTGTTTTTACTCAAATTTCGATCGGGAGAGCTCGTTGGATGCAAAATTAAATTCCGCATCCAATGAGTATGCACTCAGCATACTTTTGATGGACCTCGCTACCCCAAAAACAACAAATACCTAAAAAAATGTGATGATGACATCAAAAGTATGTCGAGTACGTACTCGCTGGATGCGGAATTTAATTATCCATCCAATGAGCTCTCTCAATACCGAGAATTCTGCATCCAACGAGATTTCTTGATCAAAATTTGAGGAAAAACACGAGGAGATATGTCGAAAATACGAACAAAAAAGTAGTTTTTTTCTTTTCTTCCTCCAAAATTAATAAATATTGTTTTATTATTTTATTAATTTTTTTTAGAAGGCCCATTTTGAGTTGAAATTTCCTCTAATGAATATGCAATAAACTTCAACCCCTTCTTGTGTAATGTAGAGTTGACACATGCAATAGTTCCATCATGCTATTATTTTCCATTCACATTCTCAAAGTAATTTTAAATATGCAACAGATTGCATTTTTTATGCAATAAACTCAACCATTGAAATACATGGGAATTTTGAGCTGGACTACACAACCATCCAATGAAATCCAATTTTGATACATTTTTATATCTTCTCCTTCAAGTAATTATAGAACACCTAGAAGAAATGTTGTACAAATCCATGGAATGGAACCTATAATCACTTATGTAGAAGTTAGGATCCTTCAATATTATCCTTTTGTCTTCGCTACTATTTGGTGTATGCCTATATGTAATGTGTACCAGTATGCTAATATGATATGAATCTTAATATTGGATCTGAATCACATTTTGTAATTGGAGGGTGTAGTTATTGGAAAAATACACAATTGATAGTATAGTAGCAATGGAAATGGTGTCCTTTCATATTCTAAATTTCTCATCCCGAGATCTCATGACATGGACATGTTGAACATATTATTATTTTTTTTCAAAAAATTCCTTAATGAAATCACATACTCGTACCTAGTGGCATACAAATCTAGGCATAATTATAATATTACCTTTTAAAACTATATGTAAATTATTTCTATGTAATTATAATATAACCTTTTAAAGCCATATATAATCCTTTTAAATGCAAAACACTAACGTGGAACGTCACAAATGCTATATTTTTTATTTCTTTCCCACTATCTAGTTCACAAGTAACATATTTGAAACTTTGCATGTCAACCACCATCCTACCAAATTCATGGTCCTCGCTTTCATGAATATATTGGATCAATAATGAAAATACACTACACATGGAGCATGTCCCATATAAACAAAAGTTTGCATAATATTTCTTCCATTGGGTCTTAGACACATTATGGTATCAATAAAGTATATTGATGATACTAGTAATAATATGGTTTGTGATTCCTGGACATTGTTAGTATGCAAAATATGGTGGAAGTGTATATATGTATCATAATAATAACCAAATTCTATATGGTATCTACAACAACAGTGTGTTATAACAACCTATGCATGTTCTAACATACCAAGGTTTGCATTCCTCAAAATATATTTGGCCTAGTTTCAACTCCTTGTGCTCATTCTTGAGTCTCTCATAGAGATCTATTTGTGACATGCCAAGAAAGTGTTTAATGTGAGATTTATAGTTACTAGAAACTCTTCTAAAATTTAGAACATCTCTTTGATTGGATGGAGGCCTGGTATGTTCATGGAAAAAAATTGGACTAATATGTTAATAGTTTCAATTAACTTTATAATTGAATGAGGAAGCCTACCAATAAAGGCCCAATAATTTGTTCAACTAAGGTTTTCGAGAATTTCTCTTCTAATAGAATAATTTTTAAGGTTTTTGACATTTACTTTTAAAAGTTTATATGTGTGTTTTATTAAGCAATGTTTCCTTGTGGTAATATTTACAATTTATTCTAGAAATACACGTTGGGTTTCCTTACTATATTCTAAACATGTATTCTTAATTTCCAATTACATTAAAATCAAACTGAAGATTTCTAACAACATAATTTATGTTATCTAAACTATTAACTATCCTTATGCCAAGAATTTCCCTATCAACAAATAAATCATGTGATTTTAACAAGGTTGTAAATAGCTAACATTTAGATGCATCAATTTTTTATTAAAAATAGTCTGTAATAATTTTGTTTCACTATTAATCAATAGTTCATTTCGGTAACTTACCTTTAATGGTTTCTAGAAAAAAATCATACACATGAACACATATAGGATTTATTTTTCATTCACTAGATAGATGAGGTATGAAAGGAAAATCTTGATTCTCGGACCCATGACAATGGCATTGTATAAATTCACTAGGAGATCATAGCACTTCATTCACTTGATGGTCAAGATTGGGAGTGCAATGTACATGTTCATTCACTTGATGGTCCATATTGGGAGTGCGATGGAGATGTTGGTGGTTGGTATGATGAACATATATTTTTTCATGATGTGCTTGCATTAGGGGAGCCTCTTCACTAGAAAAATAATAAAATGTTATGCAACCAAGTCCTAGAAATAGCATAAAAAGAGAAGAAATAGAAAATAAGAGAGTAATTCACACCTTAACAAGGAATAACAGAGATAAATATCAATCCTCTTCGAGGGAGGAACCTCCTTACACAATGTACTAAGTACACAAGAAAATATAAGATACTATGATGACTAAAACGAGAATATATTCTTCCTATATATAAGAGACAAAGGTGTACAATAACAACTAATAGACCTAAGCTAACATAAATAATATGTAATACACCACAATATAGGGAGTAATGCGACACACTATATGGTTTAATGTGTCATCATTAAGGGCTTGGCATGCCCCTCCCCTTTAAAAAGTGTTGTCCTCAATGCTGAAATAGTTATGGATGCTGATGTATAAAGGACTCATATTCCCATGTAGAATCCTCCATGGGTAAGTTCTTCCATTTAATGAAATACTCTAGAATTGATCGATTTCAAAGATGTCTAGTTCGTATTTCAATAATTTCTTAAAGCTCCAAGATGATTTTTCCTTCCTCATCAAGTTCTAGTAATATCATTTGAACTAGTATCTTGTCACCGATTACCTTCTTTAAACAGGAAACATGGAAAACTAGATGGACTTGTGAAGATGCAGGTAGTTCAAATTTGTAGGCCATACTACCAATCTTTTGTAACACCTTGTAGGGACCCTAGTATTTAGGTGATAATTTAGTATTCTTCTTGGTGTTCTTCAGGGACATTTGTTTGTATGGTTGTAGTCTTAAAAACACCCAATCCCCCACATTAATTCTTTGTTCACTATGGTATTGATCTTCTTGTTGTTTCTTTCGATTTTGTGCTAGATTCAGGTTTCCATTTAAGAGTTGAAGAAATTGTTGTTGATGCTTCATGTGGTCTTCCATTTCTTGAACCTTAGAGGAGTCTATTAGTGAAGATGTGATGGATAGTGGATGATAGCCATAAAGTGCCCTAAATCAGGTCATTTTTTATGATGTATGGAAGGAATTTTTATACCTCTACCAGGGGTAACCACTTGACCCATTGTGTTTGTTTATCACCTGCAAAAAATTGAAGATACCCTTCCAAACATTTTTTACTATATTTGTTTGTCCATCATATTGAGGTGATAAAATGAGTTATTAGCCATTTGAGTACCCAAACAAGAAAATAATTTGGTCCACAAATTTCCAATGAAAATGGGATCCCTGTCACTTACTATAAAATTTGGAGTACTATGTAGCTTTTGTAGCGTCTCCATAAAAGAATTGGTGACCGTGCTTGCTTTGAAGGGGTGAGATAGTGCACAGAAGTGTGCATATTTAGTAAGTCTATCAACAACCACCATGATGACACTCTTTCCTTCAGAATTTTGTAAACCTGTGATAAGATCCATAGAGACCTCTGTCCACCTTTGGCTTGGAGTGGAAAGTGATTGTAGGAGACCAGGGTTCTTAATTGTTTCCACTTTAGTTTTTTGGCAAACCAAAAATTATGTCACAAATTTTTGAACATCACTTTTAATACCATCCCAAAAAAATATTTCTTTACCCTGTGATAGGTTTCTAAGAAACCTGTGTGCCCTCCTATCTACAAGGAGTGGAATTTAGAAAGTACCTTTTGATTGATCTAGGAACTCTTACCAAGATATAATTGATCCATATACCATAGCAAGTCATCTTTGAGGAACTGGGATCCTACTGCAGCTTTTGAATAACTGCCCATATTTTTTTCATCATTTTTCCATTCATCCATTTCCTCGACTATCCAATCTAGTTGGATGATTGAAATACAACTCTTCAACATCCTCATCTTTCCTGAAGAGTGCATATGCGACAACATTTTGCTTACCCTTTTGTAGATGATTTCAAAGTCATATCCCAAAATCTTTGTCACCCATTTTTGTTTCTCTTCTGAAGATAACAATTGTTCTAATGAGTATTTGAGGCTATCATGATCAATTTTAACCTTGAAATGTCTCCCTATAAGGTAGGGTCGCCATTGCTTCAAGGCATTTAGTATGTCCAACATTTACTTCTCATAAATGGGATTTTTTAAGTTATTTCCCTTGATTGGATGACTTGCGAAGGAAAGAGGGTGTCCTTCTTTAATTAGTACAGTTCCAATTCCATTTCCTAAAGAATCACATTCCACAATAAAGGGTTTTGTGAAATATGGTGTCACTAAAACAAAATATTTACACATGGCCTCTTTGAGTTGTTGAAAAGTTTGAGTTGCATTTGGAGTCCAATAAAATGCATCTTTGTTAAGTAACAATGTTAGAGGAGCTATAATTCTTCCATAGTTCCGAACAAAATTGCGGTAGTACCCTGTCAGACCTAAGAATCCTCAAATATTCTTCAAGGTTTTTGGAATCGGCTGGCCGATCATGGATTTAATTTTTTTAGGGTCTACCTTAACACCTTCATAAGATACAATCTGAACCAAATACTCTACCTCATTTACCCCAAAGAAATATTTTGATGGTTTTGCATACAGTTATTTCTCCTTTAGTAGTTGTAGTACCATTTCAACATGTTGAAAATGTGGTTCCCAATACTTGCTATAGATTAGTATATCATCCAAGAATACCAGCACAAATTATCTAAGGAAAGGATGGAAAATAGAATTCATCAAACCTTGAAATGTGGAAGGCGCATTTGTTAGACCAAATGGCATGACCAAAAATTCTTAGTGACCTTCATGAGTTCTGAATGTTTTTTTTGGGATGTCTTCATCCTTCATTCTAATCTAATGATACACATAACGAATATACAACTTTGTGAACACAACTGCTCCACGTAATTCGTCAAACAATTCATCAATCATGGGAATGGGAAACTTATATTTAATGGTGATATTGTTGACCTCTCTATAATCAAGACACATACACCACGATCCATGTGGCTTGGGTGCCATTACCACTAGTGTCAAGTAAGAACTTTGGCTAGTCCTATTTATGCTAGCCTCTAACATTTCAACAACCATACACTCAATTTCGTTCTTTTGGCTATAAGGATATTGGTAAGATCTGATGTTAGGAGGAACACTTCCTAGAATTAAGTGGATAACATGATCAAAGTCACGAATAGGTGGAATACCTTTGGGAATATCTTCAAATACCTTGGAATGCTTATCAATAACCCTTAGGAGATCTAGGGAGATAGGGAACTTTGAGTTTTGAACATCTAATGAGTATAATTGTGCAACTACACCTTGATGTCCCTTTTTAACAACTTTTTCATAACATTAGAGCTTATCACCTTGCTTGGTTTTCCTGTGATACCATTTAACTCATATTATTTTCCTTCCCATGAAAATTTCATGAAAAGTTTTTGAAAATTAAAATCCATTGTTCCCAATGAGTGTAACCATTGGACACCTAAGACAACATCAACACCACCCATTGGGATAGAAATCATTGGAATATTCAATACATGTTCCCCCATATCCAAATTGATATTATGGCGTTTCCGTGAGGAATTTATAGTTCCTCCATATGCAACCATTACTTGAAACTATGGTGCTAGATATACAAAGCAATTAAGAACTTTGGATAATTTGGAGTGAATGAAATTATGACTACTACCAGAATCAATCAAAACTGTTACCTTCTTCTTTTTTATGTATCCTTCTATCTTGAGAGTTAGAGGAGTTCTAATTCTAGACAATGCATGACAATATATGGTGACAGTAATTTCTTTTGAAGTATCCTCTTCTATTTCTTCTGAAGTTTCCTCTTCTTGAGATGCTTCCTCTTCTTTTGGATCTTCCTCTTCACAATCTATGTAGAATAATTTCTTCTCATTTCACTTATGTCCCTTACTATACTTTTTGTCACAATTAAAGCATAATCCTTTTGTTATTATTTCGTATAGTTGTTGGGGTGTCAACCTTTGTGGTGCTTTAGAAGAAGGGACATTATTTTCTCTATATGTGTTGGAGAAATATTTTCTAGTAGTAATTGACATATTTTTACCTTCAACCGTCCTTTCCATCATGAAATCCTTCTCTAGGGATGCCGTTTCAAAGAGACGCACCTCATGTTGAATGTTATATTTCAAGGTTCCAATAAATATATCTAACAAATTATCTTCTGAAATGTTCTTCACTTTGAGACTTAGCTCTTGAAATTGCTTGATGTGCTCTATAACTGAACCATTTTGCTTGAGATTTACCAATTGACTGAAAAATGTGTTGTTGTTTATATCCCCATAATGTGCAATCAATTATTTTGTGAATATAGACCAAGAGATAATAGAGTCCTTTTAACAGTCACAAATCCATTGGTACCATACAAATTGATCAGGTTCTAAATATAAGGATGCAAAATCTGATGTAGATCAAAGAATTGCTCCATCTGAAAAATACACGTGATTTGATCCTTGCCATCAAACTTTCTCATGTCGATTTTGGGGATAAAGTAGTTTCTTGGACCTGAATTGAACCTAGGATGTTGTAGTGAATCATCAATTTTTTAGGACTCCAACTTCCTACTCTTCGATTGTTTTTCAATTTTCTCTAGACGTGACTAGAATAGGCCATCTTTTTCCTCCTTATGCTCTTCTTGAGTATATAAATGATGAATACAGTTATGTTTCATATCCTTCGTCAATTCCTTCTAGTCTTGAAGATCTTATTTTCTTACCATCCCGTTGATATCCTCTTTACTAACCATCCCTTTGAGATCCTCTTTACTAGCCATGTTCTTTTATAATTCAACTAAGTCATTAATTTTCACATTTTCTTTAATCATATCTTCCAACTTGGACTCTCTAAAAGATATGTCTTCCATTTCATCATATGTCGGGGATGAATCCTCCATGGATTTGAGTGGAGTGTGATTATTTCCACTTCCTTTTGGTGGAATTTTTAAATATATATCACACCCTATGGTTTACCACAAATATATCCTTCTACTAAAATATATTCAAATGAAAAATGACATACCTTTTTTAAACCCTGATCGGAAGACTGTTTTAGGTCCGACTTGTAACTGAGGTAGAATTTGAATGTCAACTCCTATGGATATGAAAATTTGGCATGTGGTACCCTGATATGTCCTATTTATAATGCCACAGTTTTGACCTAATTTGGATGTGGCAAAACAAAGTTATTGCAAATACCCCAAAGCTTCTTATTTTTGGCCTATCCAAAAGAGCACATGTGTATTGTATGCCACGTGTCCTATATTTTTTTTTCTACAGTTGAAACTTCTATCATAGACACCCTAGTCTGTATTCTTTAATATTCCACTAGTCTCACTCAATTTGGATCTCGGATGCCTCATATATGACCTTTTTCCAAAGAACACCTATTTTAGACTAGGTTTTGGACTAGTAAGAAACAATATATTTCTCTGTAATTACCTCTAAAAATGTAATGGATCGGAACCTTAATTTTGTACTGGATATATTTCTTCCTGTTTTGGAAGTGGGTTTTTAACGTCGATATTTGAATCCTTGTAGAAAAAAAATTGTAGAGAAAGTTCCAATATGACTTGTTTTGTTGAAGCCAGTCCCAAGGAAAGAGATCTAATGCCAAATGTTATGCAAAGAAGTCCTAGAAGTAGCATAAAAAGAGTAGAAATAGACAATAAGAGAGTAATCCACACCTTAAAAAGGAATAACATAGATAAATATCAATCCTCTTCGAGGGAGGAACCTCCTTTCACAATGTACTAAGTACACAAGACAAGATAAGATACTATGATGACTAAAATGAGAATATCTCCTTCTTATATATAGGAGACAAAGGTGTACAATAAAAACTAATAGACCCACTAATATACCTAATCCAACATAAATAATATGAAATGCACCACAATATAGGGATTAATGCGCCACACTATATGGTGTAATGTGTATAAAATTTCATCACTCTAATGTCTCCCCTATATACTTAGCATATTGCAAATCTCCTTGTCTTCTTCAACAACAAAAAAATCATTTGTTGGTGGAAGATTAGTTGGATATTACTTGCTATTGGAATACCAATTCCTTCCATCCAATAGATATGATTCGCCTATTGCGATAAAGTAGAAAACACTGAGGAATTCATTGTGTAAGGAATTGTGGTTCCCAGTGATGGATACTTCTGTTTTTCCATACCCAACTTTTCCTTTTCTCGTAGTTCATTGATTTTTTCAGGGGGGTGCTCCTTCCTATAAATTTTTTTCTTGATTGTTTCTATTACCCATATTTAGAAGGATAAAATGCAACAAGAAATTCACATATATATTTTTTACATTGTGGTTCACCTACCCCCCAATGAGGCTTGTTACATCCACATGAACAACGCATAGGGGGGCCACCAGAAGTGGCCTCTCCCATTCATTTTGATTACAGAGATAACCCGATGGGGAAATCAAGTGAGGCCTTATATAGTGATGTATATCCTCCTAGGGATTTGACCTCGAGACCTTCTTCTCACAACTTACAACACTCAACCACTTGAGCTAGCCCACCGGGATTTCATAGAAATTCTAGGGACAATCATTATATATATATATATATATATATATATATATATATATATATATATATATATATATGGTATTGGAACAAAATTATTTCATGGGAAATGTCCGTGTAGTAGAAAATCCTTTCTTTTCACATAGAATAATCATGGGTTGTTTTTTATTTATTTTGTTTTATAGCAGTGGGAACATTCAATTATTATTAACTTTTGTGGTTTAATATCACATGCATGTTAATAATGTGAATGTATTATTGTCATAATGGGTGAAAACTACACCCCTAATTTACTATAAATGATTAACAACTTCCTTTAGGTCATAAGGCTCTAATTTATTTCATTTAGCATGTTTATGGACTTAATACCCATACCTAATGTTGGAAACATATTAATTCCATGAATATCCCCACTCAAGCAACAACAATACCTTCAAAAGGTACTCTGGGGTGGTTTCGTGCATTATTCTTATCCCTGGATGATTAAAACATTCCTTTAGGGCCTGAATCTGAGGTTACCTTCCACAACCATGTCAAAATCCCATAGCACTCAAAATATTCTAATGGTGCATATATCACCACTTGAGGCACAAATATTAATTTGATGGGCCATTTTTAGTGCTTTGGGGCATCAGTCATAAAACTTGATCCCTAGAATCTTCCTTTAGAGCCTAAATCCCAAATTTGATATGATATCCCCACATAGAGGCCAATGATACCCTTAGGAGATAATGTGTGGTGGTTTAAGGTAATTTTTTTTTGCTTGGATGCTTATAAGTTTTATTTAGGTACTAATGCCTAATCTTCCTTGGTAATGATGTTTGACCCCCATGACATATCCCTACTGATAATGACATTCTAATGTATCCCATATCCCCTTCCAAAGAAAAATATTCAAAAAGAGGTCATATGTGGTGGTTAAAGGTCTCATTCATGGAGATTGCGAATTAGAAGCTTCCTAAGGGGTAAGGTTTGATTCTCCTCCACTAAATCTGATTAAGGTAGTGAAATTCATACCTAGTAGTGAAAAAATCCTAATGGTCTCCATATCTAGACTTAAATGTAAGTGATACTTGCAATAGGATGGGTACAATAGTTTTAGGCCTCAAGACCCATACGTCTTAGTGATAAAATATCATAATTTCATTAATATTCCCACACAAAGGGTAACCTCTATTGGTTAATGAACATCTCCAAGGATGTTCTACATGCCATCAATACATTATTTATGTAATAGGAATGTGTCTAAAGGTCTATCCAATGTCATAAGGGGACAATAATGGGTGTTTCTCTCTAAATGCCACTTCTTGGGCTCAATTATCATGAACAACACTTGCACAACAAAAACCCTCTCTCAGGGATATTTACCATCAAGGTTGGATATATATTCCATTGATATAATTTTCACATCGAGAATGGGTCGCAAGGAATTGAACGTGGTCAAGAAAGGAAAACAAGTTCCTATGGGATATTTTTGAATATTCTTGGACTCAAGAGCCTTGAATATTTCCTTATATAATGACATCAATCATTTGTACGAGTTCTATGTAGGCCTTCAAGTGGGATATATGTTCCTGGATTAGGTTTTGTCCAATAGAAATAGGTTTGGATTGTGCAACATGGTCAATCAAGTAAACAATGGATTTAAGCCCTAATTGAACCTTCTTAAAATCAAGTTCCAAGAACAAACCCTAGACAGAAAAAATGATCCTACGACAGTGGTTCCTTTCCCTAAGCACTAGAAATGTGTTCCATTAAGATGTTTCATGCAACATCTATGGGTCTGAACGCCTTAACCATAGTCATGGTAGGGAAATGGAATCCTAACATCCTTGACATTGGTTAGGGGAGAGAAAAATTATCCTCAATCCATAAATATATTTTCTCGAGCTCAAGCACCATCAATGCACCCTCAAATCTCCACAAATGATCTCTACTAGTTAACAAACACCTTCAATGTTGCTTTGCATGCCATCAATACATTAGTTTTTCACCAAGAACGTGTCTAGAGGTATATCCAATGTCATAAGAGGACAATAATGGTCCTTTTTTCCTAAGCACCACTTATTGGGATCAATCACGATGCACACCCACTACAACCCATTGCACAAACCCTCTGGCAAAAAATTTGGCATCGATGTTTAATATAGATTCCATTAACAGATTTTGCACACCGAGTATGGGTCACATGGACTTAAACATGGTCAAGGAAGGAAAACAAGAACCTCATGGATATTTTCAAATCTTCTTGGAATCAACATCCTTGAATGATGTATCATACCATCACATCAATCCTTTTTAGGGTTTTTATGCAAACATTCAAGTGGGATACAGGTAATGTGTGTAGCATTTTTCCATTGGAAATATGTTTGGATATTACCAGATTTTCAATGGGGCAAATAAATAATTTAAGACTTAATTAAACCTTCTCATTCTCAAATTCCAGAAACAAACCCTAGACAAAAAAACATGACCCCTTGATAAAGGGGTATTTTCCCTAGGATATGGATATATGTTCCATTAAGATGTTTCACACATTGTGGATGGGTCTCAAGGCCTTAACCATACTTGTGGTATGGAAAAATTATCTTCAATCCCTTAAAAAACTATGTTGTTCTCAAAATACATAGATTCTCCCTAAAACCTCCACATATGACCTCTCTTGGTTAAGAATCACCTCCAAGGGTTATCTACATGCCAAAAAGACATTAGTTGTGCGATAGGAATGTGTCTAGAGGTCTATCCAATGTCATAAGAGAAAATAAATGGGGCTTTTCCCCTAAATGTCACTTCTTAGGCTTAATCAACGATTCACCATGAACAAAACCTACATACCATATATCACAAACCCTGTCTTGGGGGTCTTCGGCATCAAGGTTGGATATAGATGTCATTAAGAGATTTTGCACAACTAGGATGGGTTGCAAAGCCTTCAAAGGAAGGAAACAAGTGAGTCTTAAGGATATTGTTGAATATTCTCAGAATCAAGAGCATGAAATTATTCCTCATACCATCACATTAATCATTTGTATGGGTTCTATGTAGGCATTTAAGTGGGATGTAGGTGTTGTGGGTAGGTTTTATCCACTATATATAGGTTTGGAGCATGCCACATGGTCGTTGGGATAAATAAGGGATTTAATCTTTGATTGAACCTTGTTTTAGTAAAGTTCCATAAACAAATCCTAAGCACAACAACATGAGCCCTTAATAGGGGGGTCTTTTCCCTAGCTATTGGAAATGGGTGTCATTAAGATGAATTACTCATCATGGATGAGTATTGAGGCCTTAACCATATTTTTTTTAGGGAAACAAAATCCTAAGGAACTTGGCATTGCTTGGTGAAGAGATGCAACATCCTTAATGGTACCTAAACATATCCCCTTAGCCTCAAGAACCAATCATACATGCTTTAAAACCAACACATAAAAGTTTGGATGGTTTGTGGAGCCTTAATCATCATGAAAGATTCAAAACCAAAATTTTATGATCCTATTGAAGGTTTTTTGATAAGAATATGAAAATGAATATTGAATTAAATGTATGGTAGGAATGCATGTGCATTACAAATGTGCATGTAGTCATGTGAATTGGAAAACATTTGGAGGGATCCCCTCTATTCATCTATATGTTGGATGAGTTGTCTTCTTTGGTTTTATATTTAGAATGGAAAACCTATTGGTTTAGGCTGCATGAAAACAAACTAATCCATTTCCCATCTCACTATACTTAAAG
>LPNX010459891.1:550523-565444 GCA_001517045.1 Pseudotsuga menziesii | reverse complement strand
TAAGAAAAAATACTCGTTTCTATTTTTATTGATTTTTTATTTGTAAATATTTATCACATTTCAAAAAATCATTGGTTTTTATTTATTTATAGTGTAACCTTTTATTTCCTTTCCCATTTGAAAAACAAATTGTATGGTGTAGAAGTATAGATAAAGGCCTAGACACTAAAAAAAATATTGATTGGTTAAATTGACATCCTCAAACCCATCCTTAATAGTCAACCTCATTATTTCAAGGCTTCATTCACTTTATTAATTTTAAATAAACATAAAATTAACAATAAAAAATAAAAATATTGGCCCACAAGAACTAACTGTTATGTACAGCGCTACAATTTTTTCAATAAATTTCATCATTTTGATACTAAACAATGTCCTAGACATGAACATATACATTATGTGAGAAAAAATAAATTAGAAATATTAGAATGAAATGAATTTCTATGAGCTATACCCATTTTTCATTCATAAATGTTATATATTCCTGAATGTTATTTGATTTCCTATGTTTCTTATTATTACACTATATTATAACAATGTAGGTATGTACCTCTAAAATTATTCCTAGTCAACATATTATTGTTTTTAAAAATTTCCATAACACGAGGTTCACTAAGTAGACAATATTATAACACATGAGTTCATATTGGGGAATTTGATACTCTAAAAAATGGAAGCAATATATTGCCGGGTATATAGGCGTCAAGTGGTTTTTTTAATATATTAAAACAATATACATAATCTAGGGGGGTTTATAATTATTTATCTAGGGAGTTGAATAGGTACTCTGCTGAAAGTTGGAGTGAATCAGCTTGTGCATGAAATCATATTAATGCTTGAATAAATATGACTATATGTGAATATGGTGTGAATCTAGTTTTGTTTTCAATTAAAGGGGTGTTTGAATAGCTATGGTATGTGAGTGTAGGTTGTGTGAAGTTAAGTGGAGTAACCGTGTATGCATTCAACTTATGTTCAAGGAGTTTTCCTCATCTTGAAATATATGCTCTCACTGAGATTTCATATTAAAGCCTGCAAGGTTTCTAAGGGATGTAAGAGTTGTGTCCTATCACCATACTAAGGGTAAAAATAAAAAGGGGAAATATAGATGTTAAGGAAAAAATGGATAGCTAGGATATATAATGAAAATAGGGAGGTTTTAAATTGGAAATGTGTATTGGAAGTGGGGTTTAACAAAATGGTTTTTGAAGGCATTTTGCAATATCTAGTGAAACTAGGGGTATTCCTTAATATCCTATGAACATAGATGCTATGTCACAGGTTCACAGAGTGAACTCCTTGTTATCTCCATTGTAACTAATGTTTCATGAGAGGGAAGCATTAGCCTTAACACTAGCTATAAAGTAAATATATTTGAAGCAAAGAAGGTACCATCCTCCCATCAAGCACAACATAATAGAAATATAGAGAAAAAATAAAAATAAAAATGTATATATTTCCTAATCAATCTAGGCCTTTGAACTAAAGTACATACATAGTGCATTAGAGGGAATGAATGCACTATCCATCAAAGGTGTAGTGTGTTAGTGGTGTGAGCATAAGGGACATACATGCAACCTCCTTTACACTAGATGCTCATATATGTAATTGGACATCAACAACCTATAAGTCACTAAGTCAATAATGTATGCACTAGTATATCTCTAGACATATGCGATCTAACCCTTGCTCACAATGTCAGGAATGAAATAGGGAAATTGGAGAAAATCAGCCCCTATCCTAAAAAACCCAACAATGCAATAAATATCCTTCTCACTGTATTGGAAACATAGATCGAGATTGGTCATAGATGCTGACCTCACATGATCCAAAAAATAGTTCAAATGCATCAACAAACACATGTTATCCTTGAGGTATGTATCCTCCTCATAAAACTTGAGGAGGCCAACATCCCTAAAAGGAAACAAGTATGTGATATATAAGGTGAGTGTAAATATACCTCTCCTTCTCTTAGGCCTCCCACTCTAGTACAAGTTTGTACAAATCAACCTTCTCCTATTGTTGTCATCATTCCCATTGTCTCTTAATCATATACAAATTTCATTAGGCACTCTCACACAATTTTGTATAGGTTGAACTACTCTTGTGAATGTTGTTGTTTTTGTCATCATTATTGTCTCTCATTCAAAGACACAATTCATTAAAAACACACACACACTCTATAATAAATTAAACTTTTTATTTATTAAAACACTCCAAAATTATGTAAAACACATTGACATGCCTTAAAAATAGAGATGCACTATTTGTAGTGTAAAGTAACCTTAAGCACAACATAAGAAGTGTTCCTAATTTAAAATTAGCATACTTAAAAGTGCATAAGATTATATTATTATTGATAATTAGTGCACCACTTATATAGGGGCACTGACACTTAGAAATTAATCCTTTTGTGCTTAGACACACCATCAATGACATGTCAATACATTCTTAAATGCGCTAATAACTCTGAATTTTTTAGTTTTATATCTAGGAATAATGGTACACTTAGGATGTGAGAGAGAATCAGTAATGACCCTTAAATCCTTAAGAACATCAATAAAAGTGGACTTGTATTTTAATTTAAACAAAGCCTGCAAATACACTTGGTATGTATGGAGGCATCAATAATGGTGCCTCCATACATTTCCCAGAGCATCAACAAGCCTGAGATATTTTTGTAAATAGTATGCACTCAACAAGAATTATACCATCTAAATAGTATGCATTTATAACATCAAGAAGCATCAAGAGTGATACCGGCTAATATTATAAAGAGCATTGACAAGGAAAGGGAATTAGATTGATTAGTTGTGTTCTATGGTGCGCTTAAGATATATTAATCAAGGAAAATTTTAAGGATCCATAATTTTGTCAAAGTGTAGAAACCTTGGCGAATCTTATTAATTCTTAAATGTGCAGCCATAAATGTTTGGCGTATTTTTCTAAGAATATTCAAATTTCTAAGGATTTTATATAGTTTTTGGGCAATTTTTAGAGTAAAAAAAAGTATCCCATGGAATTTGGGTGAATCATTTTTTAAAAAAGGAAAATTGACAAATCTTTTTCGAGAAACAAATGTCGAAAAATATCCCATGAGATAAATTTTTCCCTTTAGCGATACTATTGGATTGTAAAGAGATATAAACACATAGAAACGTGTTTTTTTTTAAATAAAACTTGACAATGTGTGTGATATGTAGGGAGAAACCGCTAATGGTGCATCCATACATTTCTTAGAGCTTCCACAATTCCAAAATATCTTGATATAAAAAATGCTCAATGGTGCATTTATAATATTGAGAATCGTCAAAATGCTCAATGGTGCATTTATAATATTGAGAATCGTCAAAAATGGTACCATGTAGTATTATAAAAAGCACTGACATGCATTTATAATATCAAGAAGCAGGAATATGGTGCCACCTAATATTATAAAGAGCACCAAAAAATGTGGAACCCAAAAATGTGGGGTTTTAATGTTTAATAGTATGATCAACATAAAATAATACACTACTAATGGTGTGCCCTTTCATTTACAAAGAAGTTTAGTGTTCTCAAGATAAAATAATGTACTACTAACGGTGTCCTTTAATTTATACGATGTACCACATATTCTAGTCTGACTCAAATGGCTTGAATGCAATGCATGTATTGTTTTTTTTGGGAAAAGAAAAGTAAATTTCAATCAAATTATACATTGTAATTCACTAAAAATGTAAATGATGTATCCAACAATTTACCAATTTACCTAGTCGAAGCATGATTATTACTTACATTTAAAAAAATGAAAATAAGGCACTTTTTACATACATATGTAACAATGTGCCTTTTTTCTAATGATGCACTATTGTCTATGATAACATGAAATATTGTAACATTTCAACGAAGAATTTTTTTGTGTAGTGTGGGTTAACTAACTTCAATGAAAAGCATGGATTTTTTTTCGGAAAAAATGTAAATTTAAATCAAATTCTACATTGTAATCAATTAAAAAATGTAAATGATGTATAGAACAATTTACCCTTTTTATAAATTAATGGAGAGACTTAACAAGAACATCATGCTATTTACAAGAATTGAACATAGATGGAAAAGGTAACAAAATCCTTCCAACCATCCAAACTACATCAAATGGACAAGAAACAATTTACCTTATCCTTTCTTAGTTAAAGAGGCATGATAATCACATACATAATAAAAGATAAAAAATAAAATAAGATACTTCTTACATATAGATATAGCAATGTGCTTGTTGTCTAATGATACATTAATCTTTATGATAACATAAAATATTTTTACATTTTAGCTAAAAAAAAAATGTTTTTTTTTTAAACTTTGGATAAAACTTTTAATCAAGAAATATTTTAAAATAAAAATATATATAAAAAAAAATATTTTATAAAAATATTCAAAAAATTCTTTAAAACAAATATTCCAATAGCTATACTATAAGCATACATACTTGCTGTTGTATGTATGTTATTATGTCACCGTAGGTGATATATATGAATCGCTCGTGACTATTAATTCATTTAGATATGAGCAAACAATTTCAATCTTCTAAAGTTTTTGTAATAGTTTTTATTGAATTTAATGAAATTTAGACTAAGGTTTGATAATATTTAAAACATTTATTTACTATTATTATTTTTTATTATCTATTTTTTAGATTACTATTGGTTTGGGGATATGACCCGGCGGGGATGATGATCTCAACAATTGTATAATTATCCTCAATCTTTTCTGGTTTTGGCTCCTTGTAAATGGTACCTTCTTTATGATGACAATTAATATTCTAGCTTTCCACTATCAACAATGGTTTAGATTACATGGGGGCACTAATGGCAATTAATAATATGATATAGGAAAAATAAAATACATTAAGACATTATGACCAAGCATATCACATTATACAAAGTGTCAAGTTTTTTTAATCTCAGTGCCATGAGAGGTCAGGGTTGGTGAGGATGTGATGTCCTCCACAATGTAGGCACACTCCAAGAAACCAACCTCAGAGATGGTCACGTGAAAGATCTGCCTTATTTTTCCTCTATGGCAAAAGGTGACACACAGGGGCATTTCCCTATGCTTTTTCTGGCAGTAGGGTTAAAGCTAGTATGGATGATTTTCTGAGGTGCAAGAGATTACTCAAAGTCTAAGTCTGTTTCCTGAGAGAAAGTCTAAGTCTGTTTCCTGAGAGAACTCTAGCTCTACAAAAGCGGAATCAAGCAAAGCTCACAGCACCAATTCAGGGGATGCTAAAGTTCTTCCCCTCAAAGCAAGTCAATGGATCAACTCCCACCAGAAAAAGGTACGACTCTTCATTCTATTTGCTCTTATCCAATAACCATTGGAAAGAAATTTTAAACAGACAATTAGAATGAGAAATAATAATAGTACTTGATATATGCGGCAAATATTCTCGATATTATACGGTTTAATCATTGTTTGTAGTGTGGGAAGCCAAGGTAAATAGAATTCAGAAGGAACACTTCGAAGGAGCTCTTAGAAAATGTCTTCAGTTATGGAGAGCATTCTATGAGACAGTTTACAAGCCCCATCACCTTGAAACGAATTCTGTTTGTTATTGTTGTATATCATCACAAAGTCAATGGAATCAAGCTCACTGCACCTGTCAAATTCATAAAATCCTCCAAAAATGGAAGCAATGCTGCCAGAAATGTCAAATTCATAAAATCCCCCCAAAAATTGAAGCAATGCTGCCACAAATGTGGAAAATCCCAGATAAGTTCCTCTACCCACAAACCTCACTAACCAATTGCGTAATGAATATATACTCTCATTTTTCCTTCCAAATTTAGTATCGAAGTATTCGTACGCAGGGCTTGCAAATATCTACAACCAAATGAACCATTAAGTCTGTTAAAATGCGTTCTTATAATTTTTTTCTTTACAAAGTTAACAGGGTAAGGGTTAGCTGAGATCACAATCTGAAGAAAAGCAGTAGCATTTGCCAGAGTTTTAACCCAATTGGGGCCATGCACGTTGTTAAGAAGATATGATGAGGTTGATGAACCGTATGCCCAGTATCCTACAAAGGTAAGAGTATAGTACGGTACAACCACAGCAGTGAATTGTAGGAAGAGTGCTTCTGAATATTCTTTACATAGACGTCTTACTGTACCCTGCCAAAATCTATATAAAAGTTAAAGTTATAAAAAATGGAAACAGTAGCCATTTATTTATTTGACCTATTTTTCAAGAAAAATAATTGTTTGCTTACAAAAGTATTTCCTCTTTTGAAAATGGAAAAAAATGTATGTAAATTTTTCTATTTTGTCTATATGTACATCCCTATAACCCTAAAAGGAATGGAACCAAAAGAACATACCAAGATTCAATCTAAGGCGATGTAACTTTGCCTCTTTATTGAAACATTTAAAAAAGAAATTTCATAAAACAAGTGCATAATCGATTCAAAGTAAATACGATTCTATGGTAGTTAGTAAAATAGGATAAATCCATATGATTTTGCTTACACTTAACCAGGTTTCGAGCTCACATTTAACATGCTTTGTAAATTGGGTAAATAGAAATATATGCGTGTCTCTTTAATACATCATGTAAAAATGAATCTGCCTGGGTAGTAGTTTGAGCTTACATTCTACATGGTTATCAAGTATGTGCGCTTATATTTAACATGATTCGAACTGGCCACAAAATTATCTAATTATCCAAATTATATGGTAAAAAATTATGTAGTTAGAGGTTTTTTTTTTAATTTATCCGTTTTTCCTTTTTTTCTCTTTTTTATAAAAAATATTCCACCATAAAAGTTCTCTAGTGTCATTGCTATTCACCCACTCACTGAATCGTGTACCTATAAATATGGCATAACGAAGAGTTGAGTTGACTATCATCTAGATTATGGCTTGTTTCATGGAATGTGATTGTTTATGTTTATGACTTGTTTTGGAATAAAGAAAAAATGTATCATAAATATAAAATTCTATTATATTTACATTATGGATGGAAGTTCCATATAAGTGAAGATATTTTTCTTGGTATATAACTTGATATGGTATATAATTTGACATAAAGATTGTTTTAAATTAAATTTCATATATAAAAGGGAGAGTTAAAGTTTATTTGACTAATTTTGGTTTATGGGATTTTAAGAAAGTAAAAGAAGAAACTACTTGGTTTGTTTTAGAGTTTCTAAATTATGATAATTCTGATGAGATAGAAAGTTAATGACTCCACTTGTAATATCTTAATTTTCATTTATCTTCTAAATTTTCAGCAGAGGAGAACTTTGCTTTGAACTTTGAAGTAATAATATTTTTAATTTATCATCTATATTTTGCAAAACACTATTTTTCATGAAATAAGGGGAATAATAGCTTGTTAGTATTTTCATTCGAAGTGTCATAAGTCAATATTTGGTATGGTTAATTTATTACTTAATCTTGAATTTAAGATTTATTCTCTTAATAACACATTAAATTGTTAAGATTTATTTTTTCAAATTAAATAATATTAAAATTTAAGATTTATCCTCTCAATCAATCTTTGAATTATTAAAATATTTTTTTCAACTTCAATAATAAATTATTAGATATTTCATGATTAAACTTATTTATTAACATGTATTTTTCAAATTTGTTACTTTTATGACTAGAAGGTAATTAAATAGTTTAGATCTTGTTTTCTTGATTATGAAATAATTTATTTGCATAAAAATTAGTTTTGATTTAATTACATATTGGATAAAATAATTATTTATGAAAGTCTTACACGTGTATTTTATAACAAATTGATTTAAAAGAAACAAAATTTTATATAATATATAACAAATTATGATAAAATTTTGAGTTTCATCATCTTATTGATGGTATGAAACTTGGGTATAGTTGGCTAAGAAATTATGTGGAAAAATTTGTTTCTTTTGTGTTACAATTTTGTAGCAACAGTGTCATGTTTATGTAGTTTTTGTGTTATAGCAATAGTTGATAGCTATTCCCAATTGCGGTGACATTGCCACCTCGTGGCTCTTGTTGTGTTTATTAATGATGGATGAGTTATGAAATTATATATATTTTTATTTATGTTGCAAAATTTGAGTCTTAATTGATTTTTTGCAAAATATATACGTGTTGTTGTATGCTTTATAGTATATGTATGTTATTGTGTTTATTATGTCCTCGACAGGGGATATATATGATTCACGCAAGTAGATTAATTCAACATGTAGGTTCAATTTTTTTTTGTTTTTAAATGTTTTTTCTATAGTTTATTTTTGACATTTTTTAAATTTTGATTTAACTTGGCTCTTATTGCTTATGTCTAGGTGACATCAATATGGGATTTTGTGTCCCAAGAACCGGCTGCGAGCTGATGTAAGCAAGCATTGTGATAATTATTATTCCCTGCAGACACAAAATTATGTATTCAAGAGAGTTTTGACATTCGTGCCATTGTATTGTAGTTTTTTATGCAATTGTTTTACTAGTAAATTAAACAGATTTCCTTTGTTTTTTCATCCATCCTCTTATTATTCCGTGCCACGAGGGAATATTGTAAGTTTTCCTATTTTTTTGGCTTTGACCTCTTATTGTACTTATTACCTTTTAGTTTTCCTTTTGGAAGGCTCTGACAACCTAAAAACTCTGTAATCAATGTTGCACAGATCTTGTCCTAATACGGATGAAAATCATGGCCATGTTGAGTTACTTGCTCACCTCCAAACTAATGGTAATCAACTAAAATGAATATACAACATTACACTTACGTGGCTCCTTGCATGTTTTCCACTTGTAGTATCAATATCTGGTCCAGAAGAGGCATGCTCAGCTATATAATGTAGGGACGAATCCACTCAGAACATAGGAGAGGTGAGCGCTGCTGAGATCCGCGGTCTTCTCAATCCTGTTTTATGTGTCGAACAGTCTTCTCAATCCTGTTTTACGTACCGAAAGAGGATCCTGTTAAGCTTTCCAACACATTCCAATTCATGATTGCATCATAAGAATATATCCCTCTGCCTTTCTCATCTTCAAACTCTCCCTTCGCTCTTACTTTGTGCTTCTACCATCTCTAGCATTTTTTTGCTTCCTTTTGACTTCTCCCTGTTGTAACTATTGACTTCTCCTAGCTTTACAATAGGAACAGACACTTGTATAATGATGCATATTTTAACAGGAACAAAACTGCTAACGAGCATGCAGTTCATCATGTTAATGGGAACATAACCGGATTACCATGACGGTTGTTTCCAATGGAGTGCCCCTGATTTGAAACCCACAGAGCTGCTTTTGGTATGAAGAAGAAATGGAAGACAATCTTCACGAGTGTTTCACGTTAAATAGGTAAATTTTGTAAATCTGCTGATCTCAATTGTAATAACTTATGGTGTATTTTCACACGGTAGAGATTTTCGAGCTTGAATTTGAATATAGAAACAAGTGTTTTTTTCACTAAATAATAAATTTTTTGTCTTCTGAGCATTCCTTGTACCTAAGTCAGCATTCCTCATACCTAAGTGAGCAATTACCAGAATATAATGCTGCTTGATACATAACCATTAGGCAAGGTAAATATAGGCAGTGCATTATCTAGAAATATATAAAATAAAGATTGTGAATTACCTTTTTTGCTTGCTGTTGCGGACAGACGCTTGCTTATAGACAGAAAGTTTCAAAGTGGAGGGGGATCCTCTACTACTGGAAGTAATTAATTAAGCAATTTGCATTTGGTCACCTGTATCCCTATAAATGTCGGCGAAGACTTGGTTCTAATGATTTTAATTTGTAGTTATGAGGGGAAGGCTCCATAGCTTGGTAGGTATTACAGTACACAAGAACATCAAGAAAGAGGTGATATATTGCACATTGATACATCAGTGGCACACTTCAGCAAATCCATCATACCTTTAGTTCCGTGCACAAAATAGGGGTGTTTTGATGATGGCGTTGAACTAGTTTGCTTTGAGAGGCAAGCTATAGTTATGAAGAAGGGTAGAGGGTGCATGCATGTTGTAGGCATGCATGAGCCAGCCTTGGTGTATTTCAGAGTTAACCAATGTTCTTTATTTATTGTTTTTTTTTAATGTTTGAACACTATTTTTTATGTGTGACATCTATAAGGTCTAACCACTCCACTCCATTTCTTTTATTTTGAATTTTTTGGACTTAAATAAAATGTTGCTTCCAGAATGTCATTGATGGAGGATGTCATTGAAAAGTTTTTTATTGCACCTCGAAGAAGGAACAAAATTTTGTTAAATGCTTTTAACTCGATTAATCAGTCAGCAAATTGAAATCTGTTGGCAACTTCATTGATTGAAGTGTAATGCTCTTAAGTTCCTACCTCTGTATTTTTTTCAATGGGGTGGAAAAATAAAAATTGAGAAGTGTTCCACCTCAATCAATGTAGAGGCAAGATGAGGCAAGATGACTGTATCTGTTATCCATGTTAATGGGTTGTTCCAGTTGGAAATAAGACGTAGGAACATCCTGCATAATTAAACTCTCAAATTGAAATTAAACATATATCAATTCAAACCAACAATCATTAGTTTTTAACTTCATCTTTCATTTTGCGGTCGGATCATAGCTCTCTAATGCTAATACTAGATTTGAAGCTTTGATAAACAATATTATATTTTGCAATAGCTTGTGTGTGCCCTTTAATTTTAATTTTAATTTTTTTTCTTTTTGGTTTGCATTTTTCTTTGAGAAGTTACAGATTCACTTTCTTTAAATGAACGCAACACTTTCGAAATGATCACATTTATAATTATTACCAGGTGAAGAGTGGTGGATTTGGCTGAGCAGTCGTGGATCAAATATTCCCTTATGTAACTGTGTAAGCGCTAATCCAGAAACTGTCTGTGGCTCATTCGCGGAATAACTAATATCCCCGAGCACTGTAGAGATCTTATCGGGTGATTAGCAATTATGTGCATCATTTTGAAAGCTTACGGTTATGTTCAGTCCACTGTGTATGGAATGGAGAGGAGAAGCACAAGCTCGACAGCGATTAAAGATTGTTGCATGAATTCACTGTGGAAAATGATGTTTCATGGACTAGTAATGATGTGAAATTTTTTCTGACTTCGCAAAATAGCAGATAAATCGCTGAACAGAACCATTGGATTGCTTTCAGCTCTCCCTTCTACACTAGAAGTAGCTGTAACAACAATAATAACAATATTGACAAGAACAACATCATTAATGATAGTAATAATAATGCTGGGAACAAGGATGCGTTTTGCTAAGGAAAACAAGGATGCGTGTTTTGGGAGATGGTTTTGTTTGGGCCGCAGAATTTTCTTGCTCCCCTTTTCACTAGGCTCTTGGATCCTTCAAACACTTTGCCTCTAGACCCCTAGAAATCTAACTAAAGTATTTCATTAATAATAACTACTGTGATTTTTCATTAATTAAATTTGGCTTAACCTACATGTATGCTTCAATGAGTATGTTTATGAGCATCTTTTCTGGCAACACCACCGAACATTGCCACCTGATCGCTCTTGTTTTATTTAAGAGAAATGTGTAAGTTCTCATTGTACATTTTATTTCCATACATTGTACATTTTATTTTGTAGGAAAGATTCACATATTTGAGAGCGCTTTGTGACTTGATTGGGTGATCAATAGTCTCTGCAGCCCAATTTTGGTAAAACGCAGTATTATTGGACCGACCAGACGGATAATCCCTGGTTATGTTCAAATGGGTGTTCAAAGTTTCAAAAAGATCAAAGCAAATGTTTTCCAAGAGTAAGCTAGTTAGAGATCATATTTAATGTTGATATATATGGAAAAATGTCATAGACAAGAAAAGAGGGGATGTGGTTGTCTTGTAATCATTTTCTATCTTGGCTCATGAATCATATTTTTCTACAGCATATTTCTCTGTTTGTGAGAAGAAATTTGTTGCTAACTTGTTTTTGGCATTGATGTTAAGAGAAGTGTAACATAGAAGACCTCACAGGAGCTACTCAACTTCACACATCCAATGACATAGTCTCTTGGTTGTTTTCCTCACTACTAAAATTTTATTAATTTAAAAATTGCATGCATCATTGCTATCTAATGCAAACCATTCAAATTTACCCAACATAGTGTTTATTAATGGTTGTACTTGAAGCAATATTTATAAGACGTTGGAATTTATTTTCCAGTAGTGTATAGAGGAATGGATCAATAAGTTTTTTTCCCATAAGGATAAACTGATTTTATAGAGCTTTTGAATATAATTGTTTTTCTGTAATTCAAAATATGTTTGGAGTGATTATGACATAGTAAAGTGGACAACTAAATAATTTAGACTAGCATAAATCCATTTTAAACCCAGCTCTATCAAGCACAGAGAGGGATCCAATTTGGATGTCCCTTGATAGATTTCCGTTTAAAATGGATCTTGATAGATATGGGTTCAAAATGGATCTATGCTAGTTTTATTTTTTTCTATTTAAGCCTATATGCAATTTATATTTTTTTAGTTTTTATTTTTTAATATTTTTATTTGTGGGCTAGCATAAAGTGACTAAGGTAAGAGGACTTCTTGGGACTTGAATCTGCTTATTTATCACCACTAGAATCCTATTTATAACTTACCCAGAATTACCTTGCCCCAAAACGCATTACCTAGAAAAAGCATAACAAATGCTTTCTAAGTGTAAGGATGTAGAAGAAGAAATTTGAAATGAAAGGCACATTATCATTGAAGTTATACGAGTGTCATTATTTTTTTTTATGATGAAACCTCTTCATGTAGGTTTTCTATTGAGGATCTTGCTAATAAAGAGTTGTTTTGTTTCAACTATTTAATTTATATTTATATAAACTACATTTGCTTCAGCTAGAAGTTTCTCCATTTTATACGTTCTATTTTAACATCCAGAGCTTCCCAGCTTAAATCATGCTAAAGGTGACAATTGTAAAAAGAAATTCTATGAGATATTGTTTATAGTTCATAGTCTATGATACTATCCAAATAATGCCTGGACACAATGCAGTTCATTGCAGTTAAGTTGGTGGTATTGAATCTACAATTTGACGACAATTTGAAAGATTTGCATGCCAATGATTAATATTCATTATATTTTAAGAAATTTAAAAATTATATATATATATATATATATATATATATATATATATATATATATGGGTATGGATCTTCTGTAGCCAAAATGTTATTGCTAGTCAGGTAAAAGCATTACTTTGTTAAATGGTCACTTATTCACTTGGTTGGACGTTTCTTAAATGGAGAGAAAGCAGTGATGGGATGGGCGGACATGAGGGAGCATACCATTCATGCTAATTGGATGAACGATTGAACAGTTTTCATATGAAATCACTTATTTTCCATGTTATATAAGTCACTTATTTTTCATGTTATATACGTTTTTTTTAATAAAAGAATGTGATTCTATAATATTTATATTAAACATGTTTGTTGGTATGATGCTTTAGTTTGGAATCACGTTAAAAAGGTAAATTGTGTAAACCTGCTAAACTAAATTGTAATAACTTGATTTTCCCAGGCAAAGTGATTTTGGAGTGAAACAAATGCTTTTCTCACCAAAATAATGAATATTATTGTCTTTACAGCATTCTCCGGGCTAACATATATGTAGATTTATTCATATCGGAGTGAGAAATTATTACAGGTTACACGTTAGAAAAGACTACATAGATCCTATCTAATATACATCAGTTTTTATTTTGTTGTGTAAGACTTCATGATAATGGAAATTTCTTATGTGATTCAAATATAAATAGGCTCTGACAAATGGGAGATTCAAGAGTGTTCTACATCGAGTGGAGTGTTCTGCAAGCTTGTAATGAAATCTATGCTTGCAAAAAAGAGAAATTATCCCAATCATTACTCTTGAAGCAACCTACAAAACTATAAAATAAAAATGAAAAGTGAATTGGGTCAATAGAAATATGTGCGAGTCTCTTTAATACATCATGTAAAAATGAATCTGCCTGGGAAATAGTTTGAGCTTACATTCTACATGGTTATCAAGTATGTGCGCTTATATTTAACATGATTCGAAATGGCCACAAAATTATCTAATTATCCAAATTATATGGTAAAAAATTATGTAGCTAGAGGTTTTTTTTTTTTAATTCATCTGTTTTTACTTTTTTCTCCTTTTTATAAAAAATATTCCACCATAAAAAGTTCTCTAGTGTCATTGCTATCCACCCCCTCAATGAATCGTGTACCTATAAATATGGCATAACGAAGAGTTGAGTTGACTATCATCTAGATTATGGCTTGTTTCATGGAATGTGATTGTTAATGTTTATGACTTGTTTCATATGAATGGAATAAAGAAAAAATCATGCTGGGATGAATATGTATCACAAATATAAGATTCTATTCTATTCACATTATGGATGGAAGTTCCATATAAGTGAAGATATTTTTCTTGGTATATAACTTGATATGGTATATAACTTGACATAAAGATTGTTTTAAATTAAATTTCATATATATATATAAAAGGGAGAGTTAAAGTTTATTTGACTAAGTTTGGTTTATGGGATTTTAAGAAAGTAAAAGAAGAAACTACTTGGTTTGTTTTAGAGTTTCTAAATTATGATAATTCTGATGAGATAGAAAGTTAATGACTCCACTTGTAATATCTTAATTTTCATTTATCTTCTAAATTTTCAGCAGAGGACAACTTTGCTTTGAACTTTGAAGTAATAATATTTTTAATTTATCATCTATATTTTGCAAAACACTATTTTTCATGAAATAAGGAGAATAATAGCTTGTTAGTATTTTCATTCAAAGTGTCATAAGTCAATATTTGGTATGGTTAATTTATTACTTAATCTTGAATTTAAGATTTATTCTCTTAATAACACATTAAATTGTTAAGATTTATTTTTTCAAATTAAATAATATTAAAATTTAAGATTTATCCTTTC
>LPNX010459891.1:497510-550299 GCA_001517045.1 Pseudotsuga menziesii | reverse complement strand
ACAAAATTTTATATAATATATAACAAATTATGATAAAATTTTGAGTTTCATCATCTTATTGATGGTATGAAACTTGGGTATAGTTGGCTAAGAAATTATGTGGCAAAATTTGTTTTTTTTGTGTTACAATTTTGTAGCAACAGTGTCATATTTATGTAGTTTTTGTGTTATAGCAATAGTTAATAGCTATTCCCAATTGCGGTGACATTGCCACCTCGTGGCTCTTGTTGTGTTTATTAATGATGGATGAGTAATGAAATTATATTTTTTTTATTTATGTCGCAAAATTTAAGTCTTAATTGATTTTTTGCAAAATATATACGTGTTGTTGTATGCTTTATAGTATATGTATGCTATTGTGTTTATTATGTCCTCGACAGGGGATATATATGATTTGCGCAAGTAGATTAATTCAACATGTAGGTTCAATTTTTTTTTGTTTTTAAATGTTTTTTCTATAGTTTATTTTTGACATTTTTTAAATGTTGATTTAACTTGGCTCTTATTGGTTATGTCTAGGTGACATCAATATGGGATTTTGTGTCCCAAGAACCGGCCACGAGCTGATGTAAGCAAGCATTGTGATAATTATTATTCCCTGCAGACACAAAATTATGTATTCAAGAGAGTTTTGACATTCGTGCCATTGTATTGTAGTTTTTTATGCAATTGTTTTACTAGTAAATTAAACAGATTTCCTTTGTTTTTTCATCCATCCTCTTATTATTCCATGCCACGAGGGAATATTGTAAGTTTTCCTATTTTTTTGGCTTTGACCTCTTATTGTACCTATTACCTTTTAGTTTTCCTTTTGGAAGGCTCTGACAACCTAAAAACTCTGTAATCAATGTTGCACAGATCTTGTCCTAATATGGATGAAAATCATGGCCATGTTGAGTTACTTGCTCACCTCCAAAGTAATGGTAATCAACTAAAATGAATATACAACATTACACTTACGTGGCTCCTTACATGTTTTCCACTTGTAGTATCAATAGCTGGTCCAGAAGAGGCATGCTCAGCTATATAATGTAGGGACGAAGCCACTCGGAACATAGGAGCGGTGAGCGCTATTGAGATCCACGGTCTTCTCAATCATGTTTTATGTGTCGAACGGTCTTCTCAATCATTTTTTATGTACCGAAAGAGGATCCTGTTAAGATTTCCAACACATTCCAATTCATGATTGCATCATAAGAATATATCCCTCTGCCTTTCTCATCTTCAAACTCTCCCTTCGCTCTTACTTTGTGCTTCTACCATCTCTAGCATTTTTTTGCTTCCTTTTGACTTCTCCCTGTTGTAACTATTGACTTCTCCTAGCTTTACAATAGGAACAGACACTTGTATAATGATGCATATTTTAACAGGAACAAAACTGCTAACGAGTATGCAGTTCATCATGTTAATGGGAACACAACCGGATTACCATGACGGTTGTTTCCAATGGAGTGCCCCTGATTCGAAACCCACGGAGCTGCTTTTGGTATGAAGAACAAATGGAAGACAATCTTCACTAGTGTTTCATGTTAAATAGGTAAATTTTGTAAATCTGTTGATCTCAATTGTAATAACTTATGGTGTATTTTCACACGGTAGATATTTTCGAGCTTGAATGTGAATATAGAAACACGTGTTTTTTTCACTAAATAATAGATTTTCTGTCTTCTGAGCATTCCTTGTACCTAAGTCAGCATTCCTCATACCTAAGTGAGCAATTACCAGAATATAGTGTTGCTTGATACATAACCATTAGGCAAGGTAAATATAGGCATTGCATTATCTAGAAATATATAAAATAAAGATTGTGAATTACCTTTTTCGCTTGTTGTTGCGGACAGATGCTTGCTTATAGACAGAAAGTTGCAAAGTGGAGGGGGCTCCTCTACTACCGGAAGTAATTAATTAAGCAATTTGCATTTGGTCACCTGTATCCCTATAAATGTTGGCAAAGACTTGGTTCTAATGATTTTAATTTGTAGTTATGTCAGGAAGGCTCCATAGCTCGGTAGGTATTACAGTACACAAGAACATCAAGAAAGAGGTGATATATTGCACATTGATACATCAGTGGCACACTTCAGCAAATCCATCATACCTTTAGTTCCGTGCACAAAATAGGGGTGTTTTGATGATGGCGTTGAACTAGTTTGCTTTGAGAGGCAATCTATAGTTATGAAGAAGGGTAGAGGGTGCATGCATGTTGTAGGCATGCATGAGCCAGCCTTGGCATATTTCAGAGTTAACCAATGTTCTTTATTTATTGTTTTTTTTTAATGTTTGAACACTATTTTTGATGTGCGACATCGATAAGGTCTAACCACTCCTCTCCATTTCTTTTATTTTGAATTTTTTGGACTTAAATAAAATGTTGCTTCCAGAATGTCATTGATGGAGGATGTCGTTGAAAACTGTTTTAATTGCACCTCGAAGAAGGAACACAATTTTGTTAAATGATTTTAACTCGATTAATCAGTCAGCAAATTGAAATCTGTTGCCAACTTCATTGATTGAAGTGTAATGCTCTTAAGTTCCTACCTCTATATTTTTTTCGATGGGGTGGAAAAATAAAAATTGAGAAGTGTTCCACCTTAATCAATGCAGAGGGAAGATGAGGCAAGATGACTGTATCTGTTATGCATGTTAATGGGTTGTTCCAGTTGGAAATAACATGTATGAACATCCTGCACAATTAAACTCTCAAATTGAAATTAAATATATATCAATTCAAACCAACAATCATTATTTTTTAACTTCATCTTTCATTTTACGGCCGGATCACAGCTCTCTAATGCTAATACTAGATTTGAAGCTTTGATAAACAATATTATATTTTGCAACAGCTTGTGTGTGCCCTTTAATTTTAATTTTAATTTTTTTACTTTCTGGTTTGCATTTTTCTTTGAAAAGTTACGGATTCACTTTCTTTAAATGAACGCAGCACTTTCGAAATGATCACATTTATAATTATTACTAGGTGAAGAGTGGTGGATTTGGCTGAGCATTCGTGGATCAAATATTCCCTTCTGTAAATGTGTAAGTGCTAATCCAGAAACTGTCTATGGCTCATTCGCGGAATAACTAATATCCCCAATCACTGTAGAGATCTTATCGGGTGATTAGCAATTCTGTGCATCATTTTGAAAGCTTACGGTGAAGAGTGGTGGATTTGGCTGAGCATTCGTGGTGAATAACGCAGCACTTTCGAAATGATCACATTTATAATTATTACCAGGTGAAGAGTGGTGGATTTGGCTGAGCATTCGTGGATCAAATATTCCCTTCTGTAAATGTGTAAGCGCTAATCCAGAAACTGTCTATGGCTCATTTGCGGAATAACTAATATCCCCAATCACTGTAGAGATCTTATCGGGTGATTAGCAATTCTGTGCATCATTTTGAAAGCTTACGGTTATGTTCAGTCCACTGTGTATGGCATGGAGAGGAGAAGCACAAGCTCGATAGCAATTAAAGATTGTTGCATGGATTCACTGTGGAAAATGATGTTTCATGGACTAGTAATGATGTGAAATTTTTTCAGACTTCATAGAATAGTAGACAAATCGCTGAACAAGAACCATTGGATTGCTTTCAGCTCTCCCTTCTACACTAGAAGTAGTTGTAACAACAATAATAACAATATTGACAAGAACAACATCATTAATGATAGTAATAATAATGCTGGGAAGAAGGATGCGTTTTGCTAAGGAAAACAAGGATGTGTGTTTTGGGAGATGGTTTTGTTTGGGCCGCAGACTTTTCTTGCTGCCCTTTTCACTAGGCTCTTGGATCCTTCAAACACTTTTCCTCTAAACCCCTAGAAATCTAACTAAAGTATTTCATTAATAATAACTACTGTGATTTTTCATTAATTTAATTAGGCTTAACCTACATGTATGCTTCAATGAGTATGTTTATGAGCATCTTTTCTGGCAACACCACCGGACATTGCCACCTGATCGCTCTTGTTTTATTTAAGAGAAATGTGCAAGTTCTCATTGTACATTTTATTTTCGTACATTGTACATTTTATTTTGTAGGAAAGATTCACAGATTTTAGAGCGCTTTGTGACTTGATTGGGTGATCAATAGTCTCTGCAACCCAATTTTGGTACAACGCAGTATTATTTGACCGACCAGATAGATAGTCCCTGGTTAAGTTCAAATGGGTGTTCAAAGTTTCAAAAAGATCAAAGCAAATTTTTTCCAAGATTAAGCTAGTTAGAGATCATATTTAATGTTGATATATATGGAAAAATGTCATAGACAAGAAAAGAGGGGATGTGGTTGTCTTGTAATCATTTTCTATCTTGGCTCATGAATTAATTTTTCTACAGTATATCTCTATGTTTGTGAGAAGAAATTTGTTGCTAACTTGTTTTTGGCATTGATGTTAAGAGAAGTGTAACATAGAAGAGCTCACGGGAGCTACTCAACTTCACACATCCAATGACATAGTCTCTTGGTTGTTTTCCTCACTACTAAAATTTTATTGATTTAAATATTACATGCATCATTGCTATCTAATGTAGACCATTCAAATTTACCCAACATAGTGTTTATTAATGGCTGTACTTGAAGCAATATTTATAAGACGTTGGAATTTATTTTCCAGTAGTGTATAGAGGAATGGATCAATAATTTTTTTTCCCATAAGAATAAAATTATTTTATATATTTTTTGAATATAATTGTTTTTCTGTAATTCAAAATATGTTTGGAGTGATTATGACATACTAAAGTGGACAACTAAATAATTTAGACTAGCATAAATCCATTTTAAACCCAGATCTATCAAGCACAGAGAGGGATCCAATTTGGATGTCCCTTGATAGATTTCCGTTTAAAATGGATCTTGATAGATATGGGTTCAAAATGGATATATGCTAGTTAATTTTTTTTCTATTTAAGCCTATATGCAATTTATATTTTTTTATTTTTTATTTTTTAATATTTTTATTTGTGGGCTAGCATAAAGTGACTAAGGTAAGAGGACTACTTGGGACTTGAATCTGCTTATTTATCACCACTAGAAGTCTATTTATAACTTACCGAGAATTACCTTGCCCCAAAACGCATTACCTAGAAAAAGCATAACAAATGCTTTCTAAGTGTAAGGATGTAGAAGAAATTTGAAATGAAAGGCACATTATCATTGAAGTTATACGAGTGACGTTATTTTTTTTTTAATGATGAAACCTCTTCATGTAGTTTTTCTATTGAGGCTCTTGCTAATAAAGAGTTGTTTTGTTTCAACTATTTAATTTATATTTATATAAACTACATTTGCTTCAGCTAGAAGTTTCTCCATTTTATACGTTCTATTTCAACATCCAGAGCTTCCCAGCTTACATCATGCTAAAGGTGACAATTGTTAAAAGAAATTCTATGAGATATTGTTTATAGTTCATAGTCTATGATATTGTCCAAATAATGCCTGGACACAATGCAGTTCATTGCAGTTAAGTTGGTGGTATTGAATCTGCAATTTGATGACAGTTTGAAAGATTTGCATGCCAATGATTAATATTCATTATATTTTAAGAAATTTAAAAATTATATATATATATATATATGGGTATGGATCTTCTGTAGCCAAAATGTTAATGCTAGTTAGTTAAAAGCATTACTTTGTTAATTGGTCACTTATTCACTTGGCTGGACGTTTCTTAAATGGAGAGAAAGCAGTGATGGGATGGGCGGACATGAGGGAGCATACCATTCATGCTAATTGGATGAACGATTGAACAGTTTTCATATGAAATCACTTATTTTTCATGTTATATACATTTTTTTTAATAAAAGAATGCGATTATATAATATTCATATTAAACATGTTTGTTGGTATGATGATTTAGTTTGGAATCATGCTAAATAAGTAAATTGTGTAAACCTGCTAAACTAAATTGTAATAACTTGATTTTCCCAGGAAAAGTGATTTTGGAGTGAAACAAATTCTTTTCTCACCAAATAATGAATATTACTGTCTTTACAGCATTCTCCGAGCTAACATATATCTAGATTTCTTCATATTGGAGTGAGCAATTATTCGAGGTTATAGGTTAGAAAAGACTACACAGATCCTATCTAATATACATCAGTTTTTATTTTTTTGTGTAAGACTTCATGATAATGGAAATTTCTTATGTGATTCGAATATAAATAGGCTCTGACAAATGGGAGATTCAAGAGTGTTCTGCATCGAGTGGAGTGTTCTACAAGCTTGTAATGAAATCTATGCTTGCGAAAAAGATAAATTATCCCAATCATTATTCTTGAAGCAACCTACAAAACTATAAAATAAAAATGAAAAGTGACATAGTCTCTCACTTTTATTAATTTTTGGTTGTGAGAAGGAGAAATTATCTCATTAGTTATTCTTGAAGCAACTTATAAAATGAAAATGAAAAGAGATGGAGTCTCTCTCTCTCTTTTATTTTTGATTTTCTTTTCATTTTTGTCATGAATACATAAATGTAGAGAGGTGGAATTATTTACTTATCCTTACCATGCACTCCAATATTATTCCAAACATAAGGTTTTCTTTGCTCAATATTTGTTCATATCTTAAGAAATACAATGGACGTTGGCAAAGATGTTGACCTCTAGATGAGGCACTATCATAAATTTGCAACTTGGTTTGTTCAATTTTACATATGAGATCAATTTTACATGTGAGATCACCAGTTTTCTAGGTAGATTTGACAATTCTCTCCTTCCCAAGACCCTCTTCAACAAGGCTATGAAGAATTGTGCCTTTGGAACAAAAAATTTAAACAAATTAAAATGTTGGCTAAATGAACCCATACACACAAAGAGGTTGGCATTGTTAGGTGACAAATTGTTGGATGAAATGGTTGTTACCTTTGGGATCTAACCACTCTAATTTACCTCTGGATTGCAGAGCACTTTTAGGTATGGGAATGAATGCAGAGACTTTAACTTAGGATGTTTCAATAAATTTGAATTATTATACATTATATAAATATGTTGATGATCTTTTGGTTTATATTAAAGACATAAAATTTATAGTCATTTTTTTTTATAATATCAAAAGAAAAAAAACAAGTTAGTGTACTCGTTTCCTTAATAGTTAAAAACAAAATTACATCTTCTCTTACAATAGCTTATGACATGTCATGGACATTGCCACTTAGTGGCTCTTATCTTGTTATGATGGATGAGTTATGAAATTATAAATTTTTTTAATTTATTTATGTTGCAAAATTTGAGTCTTAATTGATTTTTTTAATGATATTGATGACGACAATTCTTATATATATATAATAAATAAAATTAATAATTTATATTGTAATATAAATATAAAATATGAGATTATAAAATTTTATTATTAAATAATAATATAGTAGAAAATGCCAAGTTTATTTCATAAAATAAATATTAAAAAATAAAATAAACTAGTATAGATCAATCTTAACTATGGCTCTACCAAGCACCTAGAGGGATCAAGTTCTCTAATAACAATTCCTACTTCATAGGGAAATGACCAACTTGCTTAAGTGATTTCAAAATAGAGTAAACATTAGTAGAAGAATAAGATGAGTAACATTAATAATCATATAATCATATAGTTCTCCAAAAATTGTTTTAGTTGTCTTTATTTAAAACCAATAATGAATATTAAGAGTAGTTAATGAGTAAAATAATCCATATAAAATTTTAAAATCTAGATTTCAATAAATTGGAATTTGAAAAACATTTTACCATCAAATGAATATTTTAAACATTTATCCAAATGTTTTTATGAAATGACTTGTTTTTCTCTATAACTAAAACTGAACATTTCCATGTTAAGGTTAACCTTGACTTGGGAATGAGCAAGGATGTAAGTGGTTTAAGGCACATGGTTTTAGTGGCCAGTGGTTTCCTGCAATGTACCAAATTGAGCAGGAGAGATGTTCTTTTCACCCTTAGTCGACGAATAATTAATTAATCTATTATTCAAGGTTGGTTTTTCTGTAAGGGGTTTTATAAGGTAAAATTAGTGTTGCTATTGTAATAGCTATTATTTTGTAATTTATTGTTTTCAAGTCAATGGAAATTAAATTTTATATGTTCTTAGTTTTATAAAAAAAAAATTTTGCTACTCAAGTCAATTGAATTTTACTACTAATATTTTACTACTCAGTTTGTAAGATTGTAAGTATTGCCCTAATATGGTCGTATATTTATATGAGTATAATATTTTTTATTTTTTATTTTTTTAATTATAAGCGACATGTTTTTTTTTTAATTTTTATTATTATTATTTTAATTGAACCGACATGTGCCACACCATCGTTACATATGGGACACATCTCTCTTTTTTTAGCCATCTTTCCCATTTGAGCTATAGAAAGCGCCTCTCAGCACAAAAATTTAATCTATATTAAAATATTAATATTATAAATATATATTTTTGTAATATATATAATTGGATTATATAAAATCCATCCGGGGAATTTGTAAAGGCAATAACATAATAAACATATTTAACATTGATTGCCCTTCAATTTTACATATTGGATTATTAAAAACCATCGTAATTAATTCCTTATTTGGAATTTGTAAAGGCAATAACACTATAAACATATTTAACATTAATTTTCCTTCAATTTTACATGGTGGATTACCACAAACCATCGTAATTAATTCCTCATTTGGAATTTGTAAAGGAAATAACACAATAAACACATTTAACATTGATTTCTTTTCAATTTTACATGGTGGAATGTGCAATATTGAAGAGTTAATGACTCGATGATCTTCCCAAGGAACATCCTTAGGTAAATCATAGGGCTAGGTAGTTATGGGCACAAAACCATCCTCTTGTTGAGATTTGACCTCAGGTTTATTTTGACTCCTTGATTGAGCATGATCCTTAAAATGAGAACTACTCTTAGAATGATCACTTCCCTCTTGACCCAACTTCTCATGCCATAAACATTCAAATGCATAATAATAAATAAGAACAAATATTTTATTTGTATACACACACATACACTTGCAAACCATTTTAATATATGAGTAAATTTTAAATAATATACCTACCATAAGTGCTAGGAGTTGTTATACTTCTACATTTGTTGACATGGGATTAATTTTAACGTTTGTATCACAATCCTTATGCCATGGATGAGAATATGATGATTGATGAGACAATTAATCATATTATTGTTCACTTTTGAACCCACATATAAATTGTCACAACCCACACATACACACACACACACACACATATAATTCTTAGTTTCATAAGCATAATCTCATTTAATAAGTTTTACTCACTTGATTTTGTTTTCAAGTTCTAAAATTACTTTGTTACATGTTGGCATTGTACCAATCTTCAACTTGGGATCATTGATTCACCCTGGTAAAATAATTTGTATATACTTGCAATTTATTAGCAAAGTATTTGATGTCAAGATATTAGTTCATTTTACAAGTTAATATTAAGGCCCTAAGGAGCATCCTTAGTCCTAAGTCTTGGTTCAATGTAAACCTTAGTACTAATATTACAATTTACATGCATAAGGATTTGTTTATGCTTAAGGTTTATATGCTAAGATTAACCTCAACTTTTAAATAAGGTTTAAACACACCTTAGGTGACCCTTTTCTTTTAACTTTGCTAATGTTTAAAGGATGTAAACCATCCATGCGATGGTATCTACTATGGTCTTGACCTATGTTTGAAATCATGCGACGATGTTTATAAGGTTCAAAGGTTAGAAAGGCAAGGTTTAAAAGGATCGATGCAATGTTTGACAGCTTGCAAAGTTTAATATCCAAGTGGAAAATTTTAATGTTGCATTTGTATGCTCAGTCCTGTGGCACGCGAGTTGATATCACAACCAGGGTTGGTTTAATGCTTTGTTTTCGGTGCATTAACTACCCTTTAAGGCCTCAGTTTCAGAAACTACACCTCAAACTTCCACCTATAATACCTTTCCTTAGCTCTATACCATTGGATGAGATTTTATTGGCTTTGATTAATTTCAAAAAGTGCATTCCATAACTCTATCTTAAAGCTTGGTTTTTGGTTGTTGTGAAGGTTATTTACTGGTTTTGTTTCACAGACTACCTCGCCAAGGGTTTTAACCTAACTGTGGTTGTTAATATTATCCCTGGTGTGATCACCTGGCTTGCTTCTATGGCCATGAGACTCGTGCTACTCATTTGAGCTCTGCAATGAACATTCAGTGGATGAATTTTTATTTTGAAGAGTATAAGAGTGTGGATTTAACCGAGTCGAGCTCAATCTCTCCTTCTTTAGCTATGCGTTTTATTTAAGACTTCTATGCTTTCTTTGTGTGGAAGGGTTGATGGTTTGGATTCTGCATTCTACTATTCATGATGGAGCTCTCTTCACTGAAGATGAAGATATTGTTTTTTCAAGGTAGCCCACATTATTCATTACAGTTTTTACAGAAAAGTTTTATCAAGGTTTTACAGCTAAACAAGCACATTTTTACATAGGGTGTTTCGATGGTGTATTCGTTGATGAAGAATAACCCATGGTACCCTCAAACAACTACACGGCAGGGGTTATTGTTCTCCACCAGTTTTATACTTCATTTTTGTGCCGTGTAATAAACCTTCTCATCCATTCCTTATACGTTACAATTGAAGAGGATGAGGAGGAAAGGTAAAGACAAACCGTTTAAAAAAATATTTTCGATTATGTTTGAACTCTTCAAATTGATCAAGATTAACTTCAGGTTCTTATTGCAGTTCAAGTTATAGCAACTCTGTTTCGAATCCTTAACCTTCCTCATGGCATAGATTTTGATTTTTATAATGTAAGTATTTACTCCTTTGAAGGTTTAGGGTTTTATCTTTCAAAATCTCAGTTTACAAAAATAATTGGATTGATCTTTTTTGCAGGGTTATTGAAGATTTGAGTGGTTATCTTACCTTGTTTTTTCATTGACTTCTCAAGCTAGTATTTTCCCGCATCTTAGGTTGGGGAATGGAATTTGATTCAAAGTTTAATATTCTTGGTTGAAGAGTCTTAAATATTTGAATATTAAAGAGGTTTATGCGTCTTCCATAGCATTCAATTGCTTTGTATTTGGTAAGTATTTAATCTAGATTTACATTTTAAAACAGTGTTTTACTTTGCTTTATGATTCCTAAACTAACTACATTCTTTTATATGAATGGGAACTCAAATGCTGGCGTGAACCTTCTTACAATTTGCTTGAACAAATTTATTTTGTTGCATATATAAGGTATGTGCAAACATCGACCACTAGTTGACCAAGTACTATACATTCACAATGATGGTATTTTTGAAAAAGGGATTCTCGACCTCTTACATTCCATGGACGAATCCTAGGCTAAGTTTGAATGCTTTTTAGTTGATAGATCTAGTTTGATTTGTGACTCAATTTCTGATCCTGTTAGAGATTTTAACTAACCTTTTAATCCACAAATTGAATTCTTGATGTATATTACCACTGTATATGTGGAAAGTTTGTTTATCTTCTTGATTCGGTTTATAGTTTATGCATTGTTTTCAGTTTGATAACAAAGTTAGGTTTCTATAAGTATTTACCTTTGGCCTTAATGGCATAATCATATCTTTGTATAATAATAATCCTCTCGGCTCTTTTTCTACCTCTGTATAAATAGTTAATATAATTTATTAGTTATTTACGCTATTTAAGTTATCGCAGTTACATTGAGGTTTTTTCTAGCATGATAATGAATTTTGTATAAGAAGATATTTTCAATTACTATTTTCTCTGTGCATAAATTAGTCTATAATAAAATAGAAAATTAAGAATCTACTTGATGTATAATTTCTGCATCTAAACTGTAATAAAAAACTAGCATGATTTAATAATCAATTTCAAAAATGTAACTACCAAATGTAAAACATAGGTGTATTAGAATGGAACCTGTCGCCACAAAGGGGGAATCAAAACTGAAGGTCACCATTCCTCCCAAACAATCTTCCAGAACAACCAAGGTACTTGCTTCAGAACCCCAAATCCTGTTTGTTGAACCACAAGGACAAATATTGGTCAATGCTCTCTATGGATAAGCTAGTTCACTTTCCCCTCCATCAAAAGCCTCCTGCTCATTCGATGGGTTCAATACTTAAAGTATTTTTCCTAGGACTTGGTAATTTATGAGCCACCTATTGATTATTACTCCACAATGAGTCTCAACCTGATTTTTAGGGAGGATTCCTCTTGCATCACTAGAGATTTCATTCATAAATTTTTCCACTTGGGATTTTATTTTAACACTTGTCATTCTTCCTTGTGGTTCAACAAACACTATACAACAACTACTTCAGTTTTGATTCTCTTAGTTTTTAATTATTAAATAATTAATCATTACTTTACATTTATTTTGATCTCACTTGGTCAAAATCCCAAAAATAATAATTTAAAGTCTTTAAAACAATAATTATTTGGGTTCTTAGGTGCATTACATACATCTCCCATTTAAAATTAACACATTCCATGGTGTTTTTTTTAATTATTCTTCTAAATCATTTTGAAACGGAATTGGATATGCTTCTCCCATGTTGCTTTCCAATTTGCAAGAAGACTCTTTCGAACTAAGGTGCTTCCATTGCACCTTGATATGTCTAATGGTATGGTTTCAGAGTAAGAGTTCTCTCAAGCACATGAGTAGCATCATGAATGCATTTCTTTAAAATCAAAACATGAAAAAAATTATGTACTTTTATGGTACGTGGTAATGCTAGTTGATAAGCTACTAGTCCAACCTTTTCTAATATTTCAAAAGGTCCACAATACATGGGTGTTGATTTTGCATATTTTCCCAATCTTAGGGAACTTTTTCTGGGTTTCACTTTCACATAAACATGATCTCCTACCTGAAACTCTCGTGGAGTTCTTTTTAAATCGACATAATTTTTTTTCCTATATTCAGCTACCTTCAAGTTATGGTGTAATTGTTTCACTGTTAGTTCCATATATTTCAATACTTCAAGTCCTAGAATTAATCTATCATTTGGATTACTCCAATAAATTAGAGTATTGCATTTTTGTCCATAGAGTATTTCAAATGAAATTAATCTAGCTGAATCTTGAAAATGGATATTATATGCAAACTCTACAAGATGTAAATAATATTCCGATTTACATGGTTTATCCATTACATACATTCTAACCATATCTTCTAAAATATAATTTACCCTTTCATTTTGACCATTGGTCTAAGGATGATATGCAGTACTAAAATTTAATTGCGTATTTAAACCCTTAAATAAATCTTTCCAAAAATTTCCTGTAAAATTTGCATCTCTATCAAAAATTACTACCTTGGGTACACCGTGCAATCTAAAATATTCCTTCATAAAAATGTAAGAAGTATTAATAACTTTGTAAGTAGACTTAACTGGAATAAATTGGGTTTCTTTACTAAGCTTATCCACTACGACCAAAATTGAGTCATTTTGTTTAACATTTTTAGGTAACCCTATTATGAAATCCATACTTATAATCTCCCATTTCCATTCCAGAATAGGTACTGGTTGTAAAAATTGGGTTGTATGTTGATGTTCGACTTACATCTAGTTAAGTATTATGCAACTTCATTTTTCATGTTAGGCCAAAAGAAGTCTTTTCTGATCATGGTAATCATTTTCTGATATCCATGATGTCTTGAATATGGACTTTAATATAATTCATTCATAATGATTAGTTTAGTTTCTTCCGAGTTAGGTATATACAGTCTTCTTTTATGTTATAACAATCTTTTTTTTTCAAAATGAATTATGTTTTCACACTATTTATTTCATTTTCTGTTGTTTTCTCTTTTATTTTTTTTATTCTTTATCAAACATTGCTGCATTTTCGATTTTATCTTCCATATATGTCTCATATCTGCTACTTGTAGTTACATATAACATATTTGCATGGTGGCTTAATGTGTTTTCCATTTTATTTTCTTTCCCTTTGATATGTTTTATCTCAAAGTCATATTCGCTTAAAAAGGATAACCACCTAGATTGTCTAGCATTAGGGTTTTGTTAATATTCTTCCTATAAGATAGTGTCTCCATATCTTAAGGGCATGCATGATAGTAGCTAATTCTAGATCACGAGTAACATAATTCTTTTAGTGTTTTTTAAGCTTTCTAGACGTATAAGCTGTAACATAATTTTCCTAAATTAATACTCCTCCTAAACCTTCTTTACATGCATCTGTATATATGAAAAATTATTTGTATGGATCAACAATTTTTAGGATAGGAGCTGGTGTTAATAAGTGTTTTAATTTATTAAAACTTTCTTCACATTTTTCATTCAAATCGAATTTCTTACCTTTATTTTGTAATGAGGTTATAGGATATGCAATTTTAGAAAATCCTTCAATGAATTTACGATAATAGCCGGTAATCACCATAAAAGACCTTATATCAATTACGCTTTTAGGAATAGGCCATTCCATGATAGCTTTAATTTTGTCAGGATCTACTGATATTCCTTCTTTAGACACCATAGGTCCTAAATATTGAATTTTATCCTTAAAAAAGTCACATTTTCTAAACTTGGAAAATAATTGTTATTCTCTTAACACTTGTCAAACTATTTTTAAGTGTTCATCATGTTCTTGTTTATTCTTAGAATAGATTAATATGTCGTCAATAAAAATGACTACAAATTTATCTAAGTACTTAATATTTTGTTCATTATACACATAAAGGATGTCGGTGCATTTGTCAACCCAAATGGCATTACGACAAATTCATAATGATCGTATTTGGTTCTAAAATTTGTTTTAAAATATCTTCATCTTTAATCTGTACATGATGATATCCATATCTCAAGTCTATTTTAGAAAATATTGTTTCTCCTCGAAAATGATCAAACAGGCCGTCAATATGAAGTAGGGGATATATGTTTTTAATAGTCATTTTATTTAGTTTTCTATAATATATACATAATCGTAAAGTAGCATCCTTTTTTCTTTATGAACAACACTGGTGCTCCCCATGGGGAAACACTTGGTCAGATGCAGTTTTTACCAATCAACTCTTTTATTTGTGATTTTAACTCATTAAGTTCCAAAATATTCATATGATATGGATCTTTCGATGTTGGTACTTCCCCTGGTACCAAATTAATAGTAAAATGTATGTATCTTTTCAGAGATAATCCAAGAATTTCTTCTGGAAATACATCTTTAAAATATTTTAAAATTTGTATATCTTCCAATTTGACTTGACTATTTTTATCTCAGTCATCTATTATGTGAACTGCAAATACCTTGCAACCTTTACAAACATACCTTTTCATTTGTAAAGATGAAATTTCTCTTATAGTGATTTTCCTTGGAATCCCTTTTACAACAATAATATTACTTTCTTCAACTATACATGAAAATGTTTTATCATAACAGTTTAAAATCACTGTCGGCTTCTCTAAGCAATCCATTCCTATCAACATATCATAAGATCCTAAGGGAAAAATATTTAAATCATCTTGTGTCTTAAAACCATTAATATTAAATTCACAATATTTCACAAAAATAGTTACTTTTTCGCTTCATACTTGTAGCAAGTTGAACTAACCAAGATATTTCAAATTTATTTTGTGAGTTTACATAACTCTATAATTATTGGTGACGTATAACTTAAACTTGCACATAGATCAATCAATATAGAGTTTGGTTTATCTTTCAACATCCCTTCGATTTATACCATATATGTTTAATGATATTCTTTCTTGTTCTCCAAAGTTGCGTGGATTATGGGCATGCTCCTTGCTATATCCCCCACAATAGTATATTCTTGAATTATATGCACATTGTTAATATTTTCCCTTCTTACAAGACAATCTTTAAAATAATGTGGTTCATCGCGTTCCCAGCATTTTAATGGTTCTCTTTGTGCAGTATTCTTATTATAAGCAGTGGGTACTTCTCTTTCTTTCATTGAGGTAGGATTCTATTTTTTATTATTTTTAAAAGTACTTCCCTGATAACCTTGATAATTATTTCCAAAATTTTTATAAAATTGTGTGCCTTTCTTTTTATGTTCAAAACTTTCACGTATTTTATTTTTCCAATTAAGTATACTTTCTCTTTTGATTTTATTTTGGTCATAACATAAATTTGATTTTCTCACAGCCTCTTCCATATTTTTTGGATTATCATATTCGATTCTATGTTTAAACATAAGAGGTAAAAACCTAAAAAAACACTAAATTTGTGGTTTTTCATCAACAATATATGGTACATAACGTGATAAACTTATAAACTTACTACACAATTATTTCATCGACATTGCACCTAATCTCAACTCATAAAATTCTTTAGCTTTTTCCTCATAATATTGTTTCGATAAAAAATTTATTTTAAATTATTTCTTGAAAATTTTCCATGTAACATAATGTTCTTTAATGTTCTTTACCTTTGTAATGCCTTGCCACCATATATCAAATTTTCCAATTAAATTGTAAATTGTCATTTTTTTCCTTTAACTCATCTGAATAATTATAGATTTGAAAACACTTTTTTCACTCTTGAAAGCCAAGCATCTACTTCTTCTCCTTTTTCAATTTCTCCATTGAACATAGGAGGCTTAATCTTTTTAATTCACTAGTAATTTCTTCATATGGATTATATTCATTTTTATGTTGGTTACTATCACTGCTTTCACTAGAATCTTTGTATTTTCCCTTACTTTGTTTAGTTGATTCTTCACTTGAAGACTTGGTCTCATTATTAGAAAACTTTGATTTTATTATCTTGCATTTACAAGGTGCCGTCCTTTCTATTTCTAACTCAGGTCCTTTATTCTTTTCTTCTTCATTATTATGTATTTTAGTAATAAGACATTATTCAGTTCTCCTTGTGCTTTTAGGATGTGTTCAAATATGCAATTTTGCTTTTAAATTTTTTATTGCTTGTAGGAGTTCAGATTGATTATCATTCCTACTTTCATTTAAATTCACCCATTTATTGCCATCTCTAATATTTCCTTCTTCTATGTTTTCTGTTTCTTTAGGATGTAGTTGTCCTTCGGTGGATAGTTCAACTTTTGCCATTTTTCCAACAATATCAAGGTTATTTTTCTCTTCTTTTTTATAAAGAGAATCAAACTGTAACATAAGTTAGTTTTTTATTTATTTCAGTTTAAGCGTTGGGCCTTTTCAAGATGAGTGTTGTAACCTCACTCTAATACCTAGTATGTCAAAACCCCAAAAATACAATATATATAAGCATAATCATAATAATAATCTCATTTAATAAGTTTTACTCGCTTGATTTTGTTTTCAAGTTCTAAATTTACTTTGTTGCACGTTGGCACTATACCAATCTTCAACTTGGGATTATTGATCGACCAAGGTAAAATAATTTGTATACACTTGCAATTTCTTAGAAAAGTATTTGATGTCAAGGTATGAGTTTGTTTTACAAGTTAAGATTATGACCCTAAGGATTATCCTTGGGTCAATGTAAATATTAGTACTAATATATGTTGGAATATAATAAATCCACTCATAAAATAATTAATCATTAAATTTGATTAATTTCCTACCCACTAGCTTAGATAGTTGGCATCCACTTGCACCATAGAGTCAACACTTGCCATATATATCCTAGGAATGATTTATTTCTGATTCTGGGTTGATCTTGACCACTTTATGGCCATCAAGAATTGGTAACTACGCTTTACAGCAGAATCTGCTTTATTCTTTTTTTTCGGCTTTATCCTGCTTTTCTATGGATAAGGTAAAGCTAGTCAACTAGGAAACTAGCAGCTTTTGTTTACAACCCATCCTCCATTATTTTCTCTCCATATTCTAGGATTATGAAGTCTTTCCTTCACTCCTCATCACACACACATGCTATTGGTAATTCGTGAGGTGCTTGGTAGATTGGGAAAGTGCTTTAGTCAACTATGGGGTTTATCATAATTAGTAAGCCTACTTTATGAGCTAGCTTGAGTTGTTTTCATGCAACTCCTTTTTCCTTTATAAGGATGTATTACCTATGTAATAATATTAATTATCATTTATTGATTATTCATTAATGTGTGTTCATTAATTCTTCTTCTTCTCTCCTTATGCTAATTCTCTACAATTCTCTGTGAGGTTAATTGTGTGCCTAGATCCTTATCCTGTTTATGAAATTCCTTATGCCATCAAGGCTTTAGAATTTCTACATGGTATTAGAGCTAAGGTTCTCAAAGTTTAAGTTCTGCATGGTATCAGAGCTGAGGATATCAAATCTCTACATGATATCAGATCTTTGAGAGTTCATTAATTAATCCTCGTTTTTTAGATTTGCAGGTTTATTTTGCAGGTTCAACTTCAAATGGATTCAAGAGTATCAGTTCCTCTTCTTTCTCCATTCACAAGCTATTTGGAGTGGAAACTGAAGATGATTTCATATCTAAAGAGACAAGGTCTCTATGAGATATCTATTGGAGCTGGTGAAGAGTCTTATGAAGAGCCAAGTGACTGGTTGAATGACCGTGATAGAGAAATTGGAGCTATTTGTCTATCTATCTCTCCATGCATGCGCTACCTTATTGATTCTGTTGATTACCCAAAGGATCTCTGGACAACATTGGATAGAGTTTTGGGAAAGGACAATGAGGATCCTTCTAGCTATGTGGAGAGTCCCTCTAGCTCCTCAATGATTTCTCTCTCTCAAGATGTCTTGACCTCTATAGTCTTTGATGAAGTTGATCATAAAGAAGAAGTTTCTCATATAGTTCCTGTTTCTACTACTCTCTTTGATTCAAATGCTTCCTCTTTTAATCAAGAAGCAAATATTGAAGAGCAATATTTTTCTATGTCTCTTGCAGTAGAAGATCTTGATTCATATTCTTATGATGTTTTTGATGAAAAAGAAGTGACTAATGGAGCTACTATTGCTATTGATGATTCACTCACACATTCATTGTTCTCTATGTCTTCTATCATGGATTTGGAGATCCATATGCTAGACCTCTCACACTTTGTGCATGCCTCTCTTCTTGATGGTGCGCAACCCAGTGACTTCCAGGATGTTTGCTTAGCCAAGTCAAGTCCTTCTAGTGTTTCTCCACTTACCATACTTGATCTCATGTGCTTTTGTAGCTCCTCCTTTGTTCTTGGCACTCATTCTCAGAGCCTCAAATATTTTGAACATCATTATCTTTCCTCCTCTCATACTTCTACCATTAAGGATTCTTTACCAGTATATTCCCATGAGTCTACTGTTGTGTTTATTTGTGATCTCTTGGATTATTTGGAAGCTAGATCAACCCATGGAGCCCATTCATTCGCACTCTTTGATCCCATGCCTTCTCTATGTTCCTACATGATCACTTGCACACATCCTCTTTGTGTAAATGAAGATGGAGACATGATACACTTGCTTGGACAGTTATTTCACCTATTTGGAGCTCATTTCATCTCTACTGGTTTGAATTTCAAGTCAACTGATCATCTTGGAGCTGATTACAAGTCTCAAGATCCTTCAGTATTGCCTTCACATAATTGGATCTCAGTTGTTCTACATGGTCCTACAACAGTCCTTGATCCAGGTGAGCATATTTATCTTCTTCCCAAGAAGAAGATTCCTCCAGACATCAGCATTTAGTTTGGAGAAGCAGCAACACCAGTAGTTCAACATTTTTGGTATTTCTTTTCATGTCCTTTCTCGAGGGAGGATTTTCCCCTTGAGGTTTTGCCTCTTTCATCATTTCTTTGGACAACATAAATTGTAAAAGGGTGACCATAGATTTATTGCTGGACCCTATAGGCATATATATTTCTGATTAGTTTAGGGATATCATCATAAATTCAGGCTTAAAGGGGGCTGTTGGAATATAATAAACCCACTCATAAAATAATTAATCATTATTTGATTAATTTCCTACCCACTAGCTTAGATAGTTGGCATCCACTTGCACCTTAGAGTCAACACTTTCCATCTATATCCTAGGAATTATTTATTTCTGATCTTGGGTTGATCTTGACCACTTTATGGCCATTCAGAATTGGTAACCATGCTTTACAACCGAATCTGCTTTATTCTGCTTTTTCTACTTTATCCTTCTTTTCTATGAATAAGGTAAAGCTAGTCAACTAGGAAACTGGCAGCTTTTGTTGCCAACCTATCCTCCATTATTTTCTCTCCATATTCTAGGATTAGCAAGTCTTTCCTTCACTAATTATCACTCACACGTGCTATTGCTAATTCGTGAGGTGCTTGGTAGATTAGGAAAGTGCTTTAGTCAACTATGGGGTTTATCATAATTAGTAAGCCTGCTTTATGAGCTAGCTTGAGTTGTCTTCATGCAACTCCTTTTTCCTTTATAAGGATGTATTACCTATGTAATAATATTAATTATCATTTATTGATCATTCATTGATGTGTGTTCATTAATTCTTCTTCTTCTCTCCTTATGCTAATTCTCTACAATTCTCTGTGAGGTTAATTGTGTACCTAGATCCTTAGCCTGTTTATGAAATTCCTTATGCCATCAAGGCTTTAGAATTTCTACATGGTATCAGAGCTAAGGTTCTCAAAGTTCAAGTTCTACAATATTAAAGTTTACATGCATAAGGATTTGTTTATGCTTAAGGTTTATATGCTAAGATTAACCTCAACTTTTAAATAAGGTTTAAACCCACCTTATGTGACCCTTTGGTTTTAACTTTGTTAATATTTAAAGCTTGTAAACCATCCATGCGATGGTATGTACTATGGTCTTGACTTATGTTTGAAATCATGCAACAGTGTTTATAAGGTTCAAAGGTTAGAAAGACAAGGTTTAAAATGACCGATCCAATGAATGACAACTTGCAAAGTTTAAAAGTCAAGTGGAAGGTTCTAATGTTGCATTTGTATGCTCAAACTTGTGGCATGCAAATTGATAGCAAAACCAGGGTGGTTTTAATGCTTTGTTGCAGTTCCTTAACTTCCCTTTCAGGCCTCGTTTTTGGCAACTACATTTTAGCCTTCCACCTGTATCTTTCCTTAGATCTACGACATTGGATGAGATTTTATTGGGCTTGACTAATTTCGGAAAGTGCATTCCATAACTTTGTCTTAAAACTTGATTTGTGGTTGATGTGTAAGTTATTTGCTGGTTTTTGTTTCATAGACCACCTCGCTGAGGGGTTTTACCTAACTGTGGTTTTTAAGCTTCTCCCTGTTGTGATTACCTAGATTTCTTCTATGGCCATGAGGCTCATGCTGCTCATTTAAGATATGGAATGAACATTCAGTGGATGGGTTTTTATTTTGAAGAGCATAAGAGGGTGGATTTAACTGAGGCAAGCTTTGTATCTCCTTGTTTAGCTCTATGTTTTACTTAAGGCCTTCTCTACTTTCTTTGTGTGGAAGGGTTGATGGTTTGGATTTTGCATTCTACTATTTGTTATGGAGCTCTCTTTAGTGAAGATGAAGCTATCATTTTTCAAGGTAACCTACATTATTCATTACAATTTTTACCAAGGCTCTACAGCTAAACGAACATGTTTTTAAAGACGGTGTTGCGATGGTGTATTTGTTGATGAAGAAGAACCCTTGGTACTCTCTAACAGTTACATGACAGGGATTCTTGGTCTCCGCTAGTTTTACACTTCATTTTTGTGTCGCGTAATAATCCTTCTACATCCCTCGTGATGGGATTTTTGAAAAAGGTATTCTCGACCTCTTACATTCCATGGACAAATCCTATGCTAAGTTTGAATGCTTTTTTATTGATAATTCTAGTTTGATTTGTAACTCGATTGCCAGTCTTGTTACAAAATTGAATGAATTAATCTTTTAATCCACAAATCGGATTCTTGATGTATATTACCACGGTATATGTGGAAAGTTTGTTTCTCCTCTCGATTCAGTTTATAGTTTATGAACCATTTTCAACGTGATAAAATAGCTAGGTTTTATAAGTATTTATGTCTAGCCTTAATGGCATAACCATTGTTAAACAATTATATTTATAATCTTTGTATAATAAGAAGCCTCTCGGCTCTTTTTCTCTATATAATGTTAATAGTTAATATAATTTATTAGATATTTATGTTATTTAAGTTGTTGCAGTTATACTGAGGGTTTTTCTAGCATGATAATGAATTTTGTATAAAAAGATATTTTCAATTTCTATTTTCTCTATGCATAAATTATTCTATAATAAAACAAAAAATTAAGAATTTACTTGATGTATAATTTCTGCATCTAAATTGTAATAATAAACTAGCATGATTTAATAATCAATTTCAGACATGTAACTAGCAAATCTAAAACACAAGATTAATAGAATGGAACCTATCACCACTGAGGTGGAATAAAAAATGAAGGTCATTGTTCCTCCAACCAATCTTCCAAAACAACCAAGTTACTTGCTCTAGAACCCCCAAGCATATTTGCTGAACCAAAAGGACAAAGACTGGTCAATGCTTTCTCTGCATAAGCTAGTTCACTTTCCCCTCCATCACAAGCCACTTGCTCATTCGATGGGTTCAATACTTATAGTATTTTTCATAGTACTAGATAATTTATGAGCTACTTTCTCATTATTATGACATAATGAGTCTCGACCTGGATTTTAGGGAGGATGCCTCCTGTGTCACTTGAGCTTTCATTCAGAAATTTTTACACATGGGATTTTATTTTGATAGTTGTCATTCCTCCTTGTGGATCAGCAAACCCTCTACAACAACTACTTCAATTTTGATTCTCTCAGTTTTTAAATTTAATTAATTAATAATTCTTTTACATTTATTTTGACCTCACTTGGTCAAAATCTCAAAAATAATAATTTAAAGTCTTTAAAACAATAATTATTCGGGTTCTTAGGTGCATTACATAAATGGCTGCACATTTTGATGAGACGATCCACTAAAAGATGCAGCTAAAATTCGGGGGACAAATATTAACTTAGAGATCTCATGCGTGACTGCAAAATTTAATATGCATGTTTGCCAAATTTCAAATGCGCATAAATTACATATCATGACCTCTATACAATATACTATGTGGGAAATATGATCATCTTCTACTATAGTTAGATGGAGGTGTTTGACTATCTATGTCCCTCTATTGCTAAATTCCTAGAGTGCTCATGACCCAAGGAATGAGGCAATGAATCCTCTTTATCCACACACACCAAGAAAATATAAGCCAAACTTTTGACCCCTTTTTGTTTTAGAGAATTCCAATCCTAGGCTCTTAAAGTACTACAATCTTCCATCATGAAACAAATCAATTAGATTTTGGTCTCTCTAAAGGGAATTATCATATACAAACCCAATACTTTACTAAAATAGAATCAAAATAGTGTTGAATCGGACAATATAGAATTTGGTATAGAATAGAAGGTTCCATAAACTCTAAGATTGGTGTGGAATGTCACATTTTGCATGCAATTTCTTCAAAATATAAGCCAATAATTGATGTATCTCTTGAAGGAACCCTTTCCCTTGATAAAAGGACAAGGAAGGGAGAAGGAATAAAGTCGCTCTTATCCATCACTCAAAATCAAGCTAGCAATGATATTCGTAGTGCGAAACAAGCAATGATAGTTAGGTCTGTTAGAGTAGGGAAATCCCTAGATCGACTACCATCACGATTATATGCTCCTTTAATGCACGAGGGGTAAGGGGTGCCCCATAATCACTATCACTAAAAAGGTTTGTTAAATTGTATAACCTTGATCTCATTCTCATTCAAGAAACAATGTGTGTATGAACCAAAGTGATCGATATTTTCTCTCCCTAGCTCAAAGATTCATTTTTTTCTCAGTTGATGTAGAAGGATTTCCTAGGGGCCTCCTCATAGCTTTAATTCCATGGTTTTTAGTTGTTTCTACTTCCGTCTTTAATTGAGGAATCAAAGTTCAACTTATGGTTAAATCCCTAGATATTCAAATTTGGGTCCTAAACTTTTACAAGCCCTATTCAAATCGTAGAACGTTATTATACCTGCCTAAGCAAGTATATTGTAATCGATTGATTTTGACTTTGGTTGACTTTGGTATATTTTGATGCAGGTTTAAAAAATTAAAATCTGTTTTGTAAAGTATAACTTAGGGATTTGTAAAATATTTTTTTTAATTTTGTTAAAAAAACTATTTTGTCAACAGCTCATTGGTGGATAGAAGCTGATGTCAACATTGGGATTTGGTATTTGGATTTGAGTTGACATGTTTCCACATGACGTCATCAGATGACAAGTGGCAACTATGACATCATCTTTGTGTCAAATTATCCTCGTTCCTCTTCTTCCATTGGTCGAAAGCTCGCTGTATGATCTTCGGAATAATGAACGCATCGATGCCATGGACAACATACTCGACTGCGTGTTCGCTCCATACTTCTGCTCTGATGAAGGCGCTGCGCATTTCGCCGCAATTCATAAGATCTTTGGGGCGAGCAATGTATCCAATCTTTTACTCCATCTCCCCATTCCCGACCGCTCTGAGGCTGTTGTCACCATATCGTACGAGGCACAGGCTCGACTTCAAGATCCAGTTTATGGCGGTGTTGCGCACATTTTCGCCCTGCAGCAACAGGTATATTAAATGTTCACAGCTTCTTGAATATAAACTGTGTATATATCAATATTGTCTGCAGATCCATTCTTTAATGTTCTTTTAAATTTGCAGAAATCGCTTCTGCAGGTAGCTCTAGCCTCTGGTCTCAAGCTATGTGTAATAAATTTATTACAGGTTGCGAGTTTGCAGGCAGAGTTGGCATTCATGTAGGCGCAGCTGGCGAGTCGTGTTTCATCTGGATTAGCTTCGATCTCCGCAAATCATCCTGTCATCTCTTCATCATCGTACAGTCAGCATTTACAGTTCCCTGCACACCTCTCCCTGCCGTGTCAGCCAATCCCCCAGCCCTACAACGCTCTCCTCTCTCGAGTGAAGGAGGAGAACTCCTGCGGTTTCACTACTTACATGGACTGCGATTTTTCCGTGTCTCCCAGTGATAGTTCGTCGCCATTAATGGAGGTCCTCCAAAGATGCAGAAGCCTGGAGGAAAATGAAGGTGAAGATAATGGAGAGCTGCAAGCTCTGGCCCATGCTCTTCTTTGGAGAGGTTAAGATGTTCCAAATTTAGCATATCTTAATAATTTTAATCGTCCGCCTCTGCCTGACAAATATTTTAGAAGATACATTTGGAATTTCTTTCTCATCCAAATGGCCACAAAGAGAGCCAAGATGACGACAAATTTGGAGGAAGATAATTTGGGGTAGGTGTTCGTAAAATTAACATGGACTAGAGAGAGGGGAGTAACTTACAGGTCACTAAACGATGGGATGTAAATGTATAACAGTGGAGATGATTTCCACATTGCATTTCACTTACATTGTATGATATTTAACCAAATTAACATCTCGTTCTCCGTGAAGTTACCAGTTCCTCGTTTTCAATGAGTATTTTGATTGTAATTGGAGTGTTTTTTTACACGTGTAATTATAATGTAATGGCATGCTGGTGGTGATTGCTGAATATACATGCTTATTTAAATTTTTATTAATTTTAATTTTTAAGATTGAATTAAAAAAAATTAAATTATTAAAATAATATTTACATTAATTCAACTCGTAAATAAAACATAAAATAACATATATTATTTCATGAAGAAACACAACATGTTTATGGGGTTGTCTAATTGGGGGATTCTAATTAGGGGATTTTTTTATTTTCAAGCTGTTTTTTGGTTAAATCTGGTGAATTTAACCCACAAAATTTTTTTATTGTTTGTTAAGCTATTTTAAGAAATAAAATTAGGTAACAAGAAAACCTCAACACCCTCATTCTATAAAATCTAACAATGTTTTTAAAATATTTTTGAATTAAAAAATAAATAAATTATTAAAATAATATTTACATTAACTCAACTCATAAATAAAACATAAAATAACATATATTACTTCATGAAGAAACACTACATGTTTATTACATTTTATAAAACTTTTACAAATATTAATTTTTAAGATTTTATAAATATTAATTTTTAGAAAATTAGAGAAAACATTATTGATTTTAAAACTATTATTTTTTAGATAATTATTTCAAAAATTAGAGAAACATTTTTCATTAGCTAATTAGAATAAGATCATAACATATATTACTTCATGAAGAAACACTACATGTTTATTACATTTTATAAAACTTTTACAAATATTAATTTTTAAGATTTTATAAATATTAATTTTTAGAAAATTAGAGAAAACATTATTGATTTTAAAACTATTATTTTTTAGATAATTATTTCAAAAATTAGAGAAACATTTTTCATTAGCTAATTAGAATAAGATCTCACTATAGATTTATAATAAAATTTAAATAAACTATTCTCACAACAATGATATTAATTTATAGTCTTATAAGCTATTATTTCTCATTTCCTATTTATGCTAGTCTATAAAGAAACTTGCATATTTTTATAACATAAGTCAAGAATATTACTAGAAGAATGTAAGGAAGCTTGAATATGCTTGTTTTATGCTACATTGCAATAACCTATATCGTATTTAAATGGACATTTTTTAATTCATTTTTGTTTTAATTTTTTTCAAATTGTAATTATATTTGTTTTATCATATATATTTTATAGCAAAATTATCCTATTGCTATATATTTTCAATCTCTTCTTAGGAGGCAGGTACTAAGCAACTTTGTTGCTTATTCCACTTGTTTAATAATTAAATTGTATAACCTTGATCTCATTCTCATTCAAGAAACATATAATCATGCTTTAAATTTAATTATTAAATAAATAGTATTGTAATAATAGAAAATAATCACCTTATTTTATAAAATAAATTTAATATATTTCTAGGTAATATATATAATTTGGATTACCATAAATCATGCAATTAACTCCTCGCGGCGATTAAGTCCTAAATAGCTCCTCAGTTGAAATTCAACATTGACTTTTTCAAATTTACAATTAAATTTATTTAAAAACAATATAAGGCTGACCTCGGAATGTAAATTTATTTAAAAACAATATAAGGGTGACTTCGGTGAATATCAAAAAGTACTGTGGGGTTAATTGTGTTTTAAGAAATCATAAACATGATCACGTGCATATGTTTTGGATTTCTTTTCGCAGTTAAAAAATTGTAAGAAGCTGTCAATGTGATTTCCGTGAAGTTATCCGCGTTGACCATTTTTATTTTTATATTTTATTAAGCATTGTTTTTATGCATATGTTCCATAGATATACTGTATAAATCGATAAAATAGTACAATATTTAAGGCAGAAGAATACAGTTGTCTGTTTCATTGAAGTGGTCCACGTTGAATCATACAGCTTGTTTTTATTATATTAAGCATTTTTCTATGCACATGTGGTTGATATAATAATTCACAAAGTCTATCTGTGGAATCCTGCAATCAAAGCATATGATTACAGTTGTATATTTTACTCAAGTTGCTCATATTCAATTATGCAACTTGTTTTTTCAAACATTTTTTATGAACATTTTGTTGACATATCATGTATAAATTATATCAATTGAATTGTGCAATCATGGCATGCGAATGCAAGCTTCAAGAGATGGTTGGATGTCCATTTTGAAACTTTAAGATCTGTGAAGTACCGTTAATTTCAAGATGTGTGGTTTTCAATGGCTGGCCATTCTTGCATTTCTATTCATAAATGTCTTATCTGCTCCAGAAAGTGATATTGTCAACAGTCTTCCCAGACAACCTGCGGTGGCCTTCAAGCAATACGCTGGATATGTAACAGTGGATCAGAAGAGTGGCAGGGATCTGTTCTATTACTTTGTAGAAGCTGAAACAGATCCAGATTTAAAGCCTTTGGTTTTATGGCTAAATGGAGGTTAGTGGAATGACCTATAATTTTTTTTACCTCGTCATCTTTCTATGTATGAATGGTATCGACAAGGATAATGTACGACTTATTCATTTCTTTGTGATTGATGTACGATAAAGGATCTTAGGTTGTTTGTGATTGATGTAGGACTTCTTCATTCCAACTCTGAATGCACTTATTTTCATGTCAATAAAGCTTCTGTTGCTTTTAAAGGCACTGAAGTTATTATGTTTGACACCCACAAAGGAACATAAGTTTATTGTCCATCAGCTTATCTTGTTTGGTATGATTGAAATGCTGATTACTTATTGATACAGATTTAATTGTCACCATGAAAGTTAGATTACCATAAGGCAAGGTAGAAGCTCATATAGTGGTTTTACATTCTTTACTCAATTTAATAAAGAAATAATTATGTCTATTACTTAGCTTTAAGCTATTATCTCAGATTTTGGACTTGCTTGACCTGATCAACAAGATTAACCCAAGTGTATAATAGAGATTCATTTTATGGTAGTTGGATTTTGTTGTGCTCAAATGCATCTTGATTAAGATTTAAATAAGCTTAATTAAATAAACCGGTAACAATTTGTTTTGTTTTTTTATATGAATTTTTGTGTTTGTTTAGTGCTAATATTAGCTCTAACAATCTGATATAAATAATGTAACTTTGCTAATTATAATATTCATTATACTATATAAAGGACACCTATACTTTTGAGTTTTACTAAATCCAGTTACAAGTAATGTATAGATAAAAATAGATTCTAAAATCTATCCTACATCTTATATGTTACGATCTACATTGACTTGCAAGTATAGGGCCTGGTTGTTCTTCACTGGGCTATGGGGCGCTAATGGAAAATGGTCCATTTCATCCCAAGGGAGGCGAATTGATCAGAAATCATTATAGTTGGAACATAGGTAATAGACTTGCAGCAATGCCTTACCGATATATTTGTTGCATTGGATTACCAGCCTGTCAAGATGTATATGTACTGAAATTTTCTTTTCTCATTAAGTGATTGATGCTAATATGTCAATTTGCTTTGTGCAGAAGCAAACATGCTTTACCTGGAAAGTCCTGCAGGAGTTGGATTTTCATATTCTAATGATTCGTCTTATTATATTGATGTAAATGACACTAAAACAGGTAACAGAGCAGCTAGATTCAGTATTATCCGATCCAATTAAGTAGAATTACAAAATTTGGCCAGTGTTTCCAATTTACTTTTGTCTATCCCATTGAGACTTTATTAGCCTTTTTTGGAAATTATATTTAAACACATATTCATATCGAAATCTTGTTATTATAATAATTAATAATTTCTACACTTTCTTAGATGCAATATTTTCATAATTTTAATATTGAATGATATTTGATGTTACATTTTATTTGCAGCGGAGGATAACTTGATATTTCTTCATGGTTGGTATAACAAATTTCCAGAGTACAAGACCAGAGACCTATATTTGACAGGGGAGAGCTATGCAGGTAAGCTTGTGATTAAAGATGAGTATTTGAATTAAATTTTATATGGTGAAAAGAAACGTGGGAACTGTTAGTAATTGATGGACCATTTACTTCTCTATTATACTCGACTGTTTCACCACTTTTAAAGCTGACTTGTATGGCGTTCTAAACCAGGTCATTATATTCCTCAGTTGGCAGAACTTATTGTCAAAGCAAACATAGGAGAGAAAATCTTCAATCTGATTGGTATTGCTGTAAGTTTGATTTTAGAGTGAAGGAAAGATTTCAATATTGTGCTTTACAGTTATGAACTTCTTAAACAATTAATCAATTTCAGTGTTTATTTTTTTAAGCTTCGGTACATCTTTCTTCGTATGTTATTAAAGTTTGGTTAGTTTCAATATCACTCCATATTTTAGTATATTTTAATAGATGGTTGATTACATAGCGAAGTTCAAGTTTTGGATTTTCCACCAACTGCATTTATGTTTATCAACTGTTTCTTAGTTGAAAGGATTTTTATAAATCGTTGTTATCCAACTATGTTGGATTTTCATTTTAATATTCCATGATTGTGTAAGGCATAAGAAATTCAACACCAGTTGGTTTCCATTAACCTTAATCTCTCTGGCCTTTACAATTAACAGCACATGTAAAGGTGGTTTGTCTGCTGTTCAAGCATAAAGTCTTATATTATTTATTTATTTGGATTCCAGATTGGCAACCCACTGCTGGATTTCTTCACAGATTTTAATGCAAGGGCGGAATTCCTCTGGTCACATGGCCTTATTTCCGACTCGACATATAATATAATGAAAACTGTCTGCAATTACGGCCACTATATCGATGAGTTCTACCGAGGCAATGTGTCAAACACCTGTATGTCAGTGAATACAATTGCCAGCAAAGAGGTCAGCCAATACATTAATCCTTACGACGTCACATTAGACGTTTGCCCATCAGCTCTGGATACGCAAAAGCCTCAGATGCCCGGATTTGAGGTACAATTTAGTCTATAGAGCAGTAATTAGGTTTCCTTTTATGCCTGGCAGTAAAGAACTTATAATTTATATTAACTGTGGGGGCAGATGACAGGGATCACATTGACAGAGCAGCCAGACATCTGCATTAAAAACGAAGTTGTTGCCTATCTGAATATGGTGGACGTCCAAAAAGCATTTCATGCTAGACTGCTTGGAAGTGTTAAAAAATGGGCACCCTGCAGCAAGTATGCCATTCATTAGGAAATACATTTTTTTTCTTCTGATTTTAATGGTTTTCTTGTTATCAGTTGCTGATTACAGGCATGGTTTTATAACTGGAATGTTATGTGAACAAATATATTAATCACTGAGTTCAATAAGCATCCTGTAATAGTGTATTTAAATTGCAAGATTTTGAACAATTGGAGTGACAGTTAAATTGTTGTTTTTGAGAATATCACAGAGTACTTACATACGATAATCTTAATTTAGAGATCCCAACAGTTCCGTCACTGGGTAAACTTGTCATGGCTGGCGTGCGGGTCTTGATTTACAGGTATAAAGATCACTTTGATGTGAACGATATAATTTTTTATTGTGTAAAAAAGGCTCTGTAATCCAACGTAACAAAGTTATTTTTATCTTTATAAAATGTATAAGTGTTTAAAATATATGTTGTGTGAAGTGGGGATCAGGATTCTGTCATACCTTTAACTGGGACCCGTACACTGGTTAACAATCTGGCTGCTTCTCTGCAACTGAATACAACAGTTCCCTACAGTGTCTGGTTTCAAGGAAAGCAGGTAATGATTCATCACAGAAACTTGTTTAAATAGCTTGCATTTGAATTCGTATTGAACATTTACACTTTCGTTGAAGAATTAATGCCATGATATTGTTTGTTCAGGTGGCTGGATGGGTGCAGGTTTATGGAAATACTTTATCATTTGCAACAGTAAGAGGAGCATCTCACGCAGTGCCATTTTCTCAGCCAGAAAGATCTTTAGTGTTATTCAAGGCATTCGTCCAAGGCCAACCTCCTCCCACTGTCATGTAAACAGTAAATTCCATATACAAATAAGTAAGGGATTAAAAACCTTTGCTGTGCGTCCTGTCACAATAATGCGACTATATACTGGATATTGACACGCTTCCAATCTACCAACTTTGTGTGGAATTATTCGAAAATTTATCTGTGACCAAGAATTAGAAATATGAAATGGAAAATTACAATATTTTATTAGAATTAAAAATTAAAAATATTTAAAAAAATATAAAATTATAAACTATTTCTTTTAAGTGTTATAAATTTTATTTTAGATCTAAATTTATATATTGTTTTTGGAGTCTTTTAAACTATTATAACTATTTAACTAGTGGCAAGTGAACATGGTGAACATGTATAGGTAACAAAGTTAAGTATCATTAATAAGTTAAGTTATAGATGGAGTAGTTTATTTGTTAGAAGTTGTTAGAAGTCTAGCATATGTTTTTCCAAGAATTAATCTAAAATTTTTACCTTAGTTTAAAAAACAAACCTAAGAAATAGCTTATAAAAAATAAGCTAAAAAATAGTTAGGAAAAAGTTGAAAAGGTATAGCATTTAGACGACTCATAAATTTTTTTATATAAGATTTCAACTATTAATTAGATTTTCATGAAGTAATTAAAAATATTGGTGAAGTCTATATAAAATAAAAAGGTAATTAAGAAAATCTATGGAAGGTAACTTAACTTACTAAGGTAATTAAAAAATCTGCGGTGTCATAAAATAAAAAAAATTTAAAAAAGTAATGAAAAAAATTTAGGAAGTTGAAAAAAAAAAATTAAAACTTCATCGAAGATTTAAGTAAGAAAGCTATTAAATTTCTGAAATTTAAGATATAGAAAATCCACATCAAGAAATTGGTTCCCTTTTCATGCTTGAATACATTGAGTTGAGGTTTAAAATAAATCTATGTTAATTATAATAGTTTATATATTTTTAGAAATATTTTATTTTTAATTTTTTTATTTATAAAATAAGAATAAATATTTTTATTTATTTATATTTTCCATCTAAATTTCTAACTTTTTACTAAAATAAATAATTTTTTTTAGTTAATATAAAGTTGATGTTTTCTCCCAAGCATGGTATATACAACTGAATATGAGGTACAAATCGTCCTATTTTATGGTGGTGGAAAAAACTTTGGAAGCTTCAGTGTCCTCTAGAATAAAGCACCTACAACTCTCTGGAATCTGTGGACCGCTCTTAGTTCATTGAGACTGACAATTTTGGCTCGCCAGGAACAAATCTATCTTTCCAAGGTATCTGTTTTCCTTTGGAGGTGATTATTTCAAATATTTTGGCTATCTTTCAACTTTTTCCTCAAAAGATATTGGACACTATGAGAACTGTTCGAGTGGAGGAGATTGACCTTTCCATACCTTGGGATATTTTTGATGGCTCCTCCCAGGATCAAGAGCTTAGCTGTGGGGGAGGGGGTTGTTTATATCTCTCTAATTCGCACTACTTCCATTTATCGTCAAGCCTGGGGAGAGGATCAAATAATTTTGGTGAATTGATGGCATTGAAACTTATACTCTTATTTTCTGTAGAACAACATTGTCACGGTTTACAAGTTTTTGGTGATTCCATGATTGTACTTGATTGGGCTAGGGGTTCCTCCAGATGTGATGTGTTCAGGCTTCTTCCTATCCTAGAGGAAGTGGTTTTTCTACTTTAGAATTTCAATGATATATCTTTTACACAGGTGTACAGGGAACAGAATGGGATGGCTGATCAACTTTCCAAAGAAGCCACGTAGCTCCCGTCTGACTGTTGAAAGATCCTAGAACAAGATTTTGATGGAAGATATTGCTATTTTCATATACCCTTCATTGAGGATTAAGCTCTTGGTATTTTGGACAGGGATTGACAACACTACTTGGGGATATCTATATTTTGATATAGGATACATGTACATACTTTTATGTAGTGTGTTTTAGTTGATAAAGTCGGTAATACTTACTCGATGTCGGACAGTTCTTGGTTTCATTTATATTTTCATACATGATATATGTTCATACTTTTTGGAAACATATTTTGTAAAAGTTTGTCAAAACTTGTTCGATGTAGTACTATGGAAAAACTTTTATTTTTTCTATCAACAATGTATGTGATACTCATATACCTTTATTATATATATGTGAATGTAATTTAATTCACTATTAAATAAAATTACGATTTTTTCTAAAAAATAAAAAATAAATAAAGTTGATGTTAATAAAATATTATTTTCTCACCATATCGAGTTAACAATGTTACCCTCTTTTTAGTTCATCCAAAATTCTATTTCTTCAATTCTCGACAGCTTCAAAATTCTATTTCTTCAATTCTCGAGAGCTTCATAATATGCTTTATTGAATAATATATGTGATATATTAGAATAATGATTATGTTAAGAACTTCCAAAATATTATGGAGAGTCCAAAATCCATAATTAAATTTATGTGCATTTGGTAAAGAATAGAGGGTTTTCTTGTAGNGAATAATGATTATGTTAAGAACTTCCAAAATATTATGGAGAGTCCAAAATCCATAATTAAATTTATGTGCATTTGGTAAAGAATAGAGGGTTTTCTTGTAGTTTTTTTTTTTGTTTTTTTATAATAAAAACAATTTTATATTAAAGAAAAGTTGTGTTAGAATTTTAATGTTTTCAGAGATTAAAAAGAGATCTTTATAGACTATATTTATATTTGAAATAAAATAAGAGAACATCCACACGAGAATATCATTTTCAATCCAACTTTTTATCAAAAGCCAAAACATACAAAATTACTTCTTCAAAGTTAGTGACTTCATCTTCAATCCTCTAAGCACTATAATCAAAGATTATAGAGACTAATTAAAAAGAACCAAATGGTCCGTTCTATAACAAGATCTAGAAAGTGAATAACATAATATGCCATCCATAATGCCCAAATCGAGTTTAGAGAGAGTATTAGCTTCCACGTTTAGTTCTTTGTAGATATGATTGAAAGATAAGAAAGAGAAATATTTCATTAAGCTTTTGATATTTTGTAACCAGTGATGTAGGTTCAAAGACTTCACTTGAGCCTCCCCCATTTCCCAATTAATGATAACTTGAATTTTTCACAAAAGAGTAAAATCCATAACCCCACCACTTTAGCATGAGTATTTGTACCATTTCCATCCTTTAACAAGCCCTTGATAACTTTGTCTTTGTCAATCTTTATAACTAACCCAATTCCACAAGCACCATTCAAAGTTGCCCCATCAAAGAAACCTACAAGGTGCTCCTGCAAAAGAGAAGGAGAAGAGAAAAAGTTTCTCCTTCTACAAGTTGACTCTTTACTCCATTCAGAAAAAGTTGATAAAATATTCAAATAAATTACCTCAGTATTCTCCATAAAATTGGAGAAGATGGAAGCATTCCTAGCTTTCCAGACCTCCCACATCACAAAAACCGGAAGATGACAGAATTGATTTTTTCTTTTATACCATTTCAGCAAATTATCCTTCAGCAATGCTCCATCCCAACTATGTTCAATCATAAAATAATTCATTAGTAAAATCCATTTATCAAGGAAGAAAACACAATCCCCAAACATATGAGAAACAAATTCATCCTTCTGATGGCACAAAGAACATCTTCTTGGGCTAGAGATACCCCTACTTTGTAAGACATCCCATGTCAAAATCTTGTTTTCAAAAAAATCCAAGAAAATAATTTAATTTTTAAAGGGACAACCTCCTTCCACAACCAATGCATCCACCAATCAATCTAAAAATAACTGTTATTCAGGATAATAGAACGATATGCTAATCTAGCAGTAATCTGTCCTTCCCTGGCATTAAAATCCCAGACCATCTTGTCGGTTTTTGCACTAAGAGTGATATTCCCTTGATAGAGATTAGAAATGTACAAATCCCATTCCTCATATAAAATTCCCACCATCCCCAATACCTTAGAATCGACCCAAATATTATTTCGAGAGTCCAGATGAATATCTTTTAACACTTGAATGTTTTATGGTGAAGTTCCAGCACTAGATCATGAGATAGCATATACTTATCCCCTAATCCACAAATAGAGTCAATCCCCAAATAAATTTGGATTCCCTTTCCAACCTGCCAGCTCAAGTCTTTAGAAATAATGGGGAGACTTTTTACCATACTATTTCAGATGGTCGAACAAGCAGGCTTTAACACTGTACATTCTCTTAGCCAATAAATGGGATCCAAACCTTTAAAGTATTTGGAATTTATGAGTTTTCCCCAGAGTCCAGTACTGAATCAGCATCCCCATAAAGATTTTGCACATAATGAGATATTGAAAAATGAAATATCCTTTATCCCCCACCCTCCAATATCTCGAGGTAGTGATAAACTTTCCCAAGATGAAAAATGATATTTTCCAAACTCCAATATACCCGCCCACAAAAAATGAAAGATCTTAGCTCTAATCCTTGACAAAATCATGGTTGGAATCGAAAATAATGGCATGCAATACACTGGAATACCTTGAAGGATTGAAGAGACCAATATTAGCTTTCCACCCAGAGAAAGCCAGCAAAAACACCAGTTATTAATTTTACGAATGATACTCTTTAAAATCCATTCCCAATATTTGGATTTGTAACCATTGGGTTATACGAGAAAACCCATATATCTGAAACCCTCCTCTAGAATACTAGATTTATAAGGAAATAGAGTGAACAAAGAGTCTTTCAAAAGTTGATCCTTACATGAATGTAAAAGAAATGACCTTTTTCACTTATCTCTAAGCCTGAAGCTTTATAAAAAATCAATAATAGCTAGTGTAAGTGATGTCGTTCTTCAAGGGATCCACCTCCAATAATGACAACATCATCAAAAAAAAATGGGTGGGTGATAGATAACCCCATAGAAACCCTAAGACCATAAAATTTATTTTGTGCCTTTGCTTGACGAAGGAGAAGGATGAGTCCTTCAATTACTAATATAAACAAATCTGGGGAAAGTAGACAAAATTGATGGATACCTCTGTTACCTTTGAAAGTTACATATGGCACACCATTGATGAGCACAACAAATCTAGCTGAAGATACACAACTCATAATCCACTCAACACTGTCAAGAGATAAACTAATTTGAACAAGAATTAATCTTAAGTAAGACCAATCCACTCTGTCATATACCTTCATCAAATCCAGTTTAAGAAAAAATGCATTCTTTTTTTGAACTTTAACAGAATGTAAACATTCTTGACCTACCCCTACTGCATCAGTAATTTTCCTATCCAGTAAAAAAGAAAATTGTTCTTCAGAAATAAACTTACCTAGATATGACTTCAACCTTTCTACAATGATCTTGGAGACAATTTTGTAAAGTAAATTACAAAGAAAAATAGGACGAAAATAATTAAAGGAATCAGGATGGTCCTTCTTGGGAATAAGAGTAAGGTCAATTGTGTTCAAAACCTCACTAATTTGTCTTTGAAACTAAGTTTCTTCCACTGCCTCAGTAATCTCTTTCCCAAAATGATCAAAGAAATTCCAATAGAAACCCATCGTTCAACCATCAGGGGATAGACTCTTGTCCTTCGCAAATAACTGGAAAAGTGTTTTAAATCTTTAACATAGTCATTGGGCTACCAATAGTAAGACAAACCTCATCTTTAGAAAAATGAGGAAATTTTTAAATAGTTTTCATCTGGTCATCCAAATTGAACCTCTAAGGTTGAGAGAACAAAGATTTATAATGGTCAACAACAACACTTCTAATATTTTTTTGATCCTCACAGAGTTCCCCATTATCTCAATATATATCCCAAACTGTGTTTGAAAAAAAATTGAATTATTGTCTCCACCTTCAAGTAAAATTGATTTTCTTTTTTGACGTAAGGTCTCTTCCTTTTGTATTAGAAGTTTTTCCCGTTTAGATTCCAAGTCCCGAATTCTCTCTTTCCTATCAAAAGAGAATAATAGATCGTCCACTGTATTTGTAAGAGAGTGTATTTCTGTATCAATCTCCTCTAGTTCCTTTACAACTTCTTCTTTTTTTAACCTCTCCCAAACCTGGACTTCTGTTCTCAATTTATTCAACTTGTCGATAAAACCAAACATCACTAAAGAATAGGGTACTTGAGAGAAAATTTTCCATTGTTCTCTAACAAAATCACAGAATAGTTGATCCTTGATCCAAAAAGGGTTGAACTTAAAAGGACATTTAGCCAAAATTTTATCAAAATCAATTTGTAGTAAAACAACTTGATGATCAGATATCCCGAGAGAGTGAGACCAAGATATGAAAGTTCTAAAATCATCACAAATATCGTCAACAAGAAAATACCTATCCATTTAGTTTAGCAAGACCTGCATCCCCACACCTTCCATTTGACCATATTGGACACAAAACATTAGGAACAATTTCCACCAACTTCATCTCTTGAATTTTGGTCCTAAAATAAATAGATAAAGGATCATCTTAATTTCCAGCACCCCATACTTCATCCATAGATAATGTCAGATTAAAATCACCAGAAACAATAAGGGATCTATCATCCAATAAACCAGATTGAAAAATATTTTCCCAAAACTCTCGTCTTTACTATAAGGAGCATAGCTATTAAGGATCCTGAGCACCTTCGGATAACCAAGAATGTGTCCTTCAACCATGATACTAGAAACTATAATAAAAGCCTTAAGGTCCCCAACTTAGGGATTCCAAGAACCAGCATCCCGCCCGACAAACCATTTGAGTCCCATGTGGAAACACGCCAAGATGGTCTTAATTTCAGAAAATAATCACAAGTATAACCCACATTAGTCATTATCTATTGTAAAAGAAGAACACATGGTTTCATTTATCTAAAAACATCTTAAAAGCAACTATTTTGGGACCACTTCCTACCCCTCTAACATTTAAAGAGACAATGATCATTTCTGAACATTCTTTCGAGTTGTTGATTCTCTAAGAGCCCGGTCAGAAACATCTAAAGACATACCCAAATGCCTAGGGAGATCTTTGTTGAATAGTGATGAAACCTTAGGATTTTGACAGAAAAGATATTATAAACCCTCTCCCTTTGCTAGTCGATATTCTTTTGTTTTATCATTTCCCCTCTTCTTAGTTTTCCAAACAGACTCATTTTGAATTCTAATGGAGGAGATAGAAACCATATCCAAATCCCCAGGTGCAGTCGAGTAAGTTTCCAGAGGGAAGAAACCTGACTTAGATCCTAGCAAGAGAGGGAAAGAACAGTCCTCCACGGGGGAGGAGGATATATGAATGGAAGGAACGTCATTTGTAACCCTAGATAAAGAGGAAAAATATGAAGGATTGAAGATAGGACCCTCCAAAGGGGGGAAAATACTAATAATATATGGATCACTAGAATCAGAATTGACCCCTTCCACCTAAAAAATATCTTCTTCAACCATGACCTTCGAAGAACCTCCTAGAAAACCAGGAGAATTAGCAACTTCCTTAGATAAACCAGATTTACCCTCAACCGAGGAAAAAACCTAAAATCTCATCAATAGATGAGAACTTTAACAAGATAGGAACAATATTTGCAAACTTACCAACAAATGATGAGGCCAACAAGTGTTCTAAAGGAATAGGAAAGTTGAGACCATCAACCAGTTCAGGTTCAGATTCACAATGCTTCCAAACTTCAGAGGCACCATGTCATCGTGATGAGAAAAAATATTTAGAATGACCCGTACCACAACAACAGTGGAAGCAAAATGGAACGTGCCAATAATCCAGTTTTTGCATAAATTTTTCCCCTTCCCACACCACTTCCAGCTCCTCTGGAAGCTCGTTCTCTGTTTCGATTTCCACCAGGACCTGTGGCGCTTTTCTATTAAATCCCATTAAATGAATGTCTTCAATATGGATGAATTTACCGATAGAATTAGAAACTGCTCTGAAACCCTTAATATTCTAGCAGAACAAAGGGAAACTAGGTAATACCACCCATAGATGTCTCTTCAATAGTTTACCCATCTATGGGTCAAAATCCACACTCCACCGGGAGAGAACTAGAGATCCTTAACCATACACCCAGAACTGCTCCTCCTCCACCAACCTATCATCCTCATATAGAAAATGGAAGACAAACCACCCGTTTACTAGAGCTAAAACCTTTAGGACATTTTGAATGAAGGGTTTCCACTGCTCTCGAATCCACTCCAATAACTTGATTATGGAGATCTTTGCAAACTCCATTTTACCTACCGACGATCGTAAGGTGAGTCATGGAACCAAATCCATAGTTACATCCCTTTCAAGAACACACGATGGATTACCCTTATGAACCTTTTTTAATCTTAGCTTTCTATTTTTCTTTTATTTCTTAACCTCTTCTTAGCAAAACAAACCAACATTATCAGCTTTGTTACAATAACTATCATCTCTAACACCAACTCCCCGTTGTCCTGTTCAGGTGGAGAAATGTCCCACCTCCATATTCAATGTGTCACATAAAGGGTAGGTGTTTATGCATGTCTTCAAATTTGATAAGACATAAGAAGTACCGGTGACAACCCTAGCCGAACAGAATCAAAGAATCTGATCTGATCCAATCAAAGAATCAATAAAAATAAAAAATACGGTAAAAAACCTAGCTATAGAATTTTTAAATTATAAAATGAAATTCCCACTTTGGTATCCTAGTTGGTACTAGAATGAGAGCATCTTACTTTGAATCCAATACCATAGCTAGGCCTATAGATCCAGACAAAATGCCATTCAGCCATCATTGAGAGGGAAAAGTAGAAACCCTAAAACTCTCCTACATCACTCTCTAGAGACGTTGGGGACAATACCATGTTCTATATAGATTCTTGCCATGTACTTGTAAGAAATATTTTTTTATCATGGAAAATAATGTTATTTTTATTTATAGTAAAATGGAAGATACATTTTTTCATGTGTTAGTGCATTTACATTATGTGCAGTAGCACAAATATATCCCTTAATTATCATTTAAAAAATATCAAAAATTAATTCTAAATGTTCAGAAAGTATATCAAAAACACTTTTCATTATTCATAAAAAAAGAAAGTTATAGGAAGACATGATCAAGCTAAGTCACCAAGAGGGAAGTACACTTACTCAAAATAAGTGCATGAAAGATTCTACTACATCAAATTAAACAAATTTTTTCAGTATCAGTAAAGAAGAGATCACACTCATAAGATGCATAAATATGATTTTAAGTTTAGAGATAGAGACAATTCCATGTTTGTTTTCATGCAATATAATGTGTCTTTAACGCTTTGTAGAGTTGTCTTTTACAATGAATCTACTTGAACCACACTTTTTTCTTTATAAACATGAGAGATGAAAAGGATTAAAATGTACTTGCCATTTCTTTTAATTGGTTACCAATGGACCCAAAAGTGGTATTTAGTAGATGGTAGAACCCTCTCACCGTATTGATGACCAAGCTATAATCACAATATACCTAAAATTTCTTAGCACTCCTATCCAAGGAAAAATTTAGAAGTATCCTTAAAGCATTGGACAAGATTCAAAACAAGACATGCTTTGTTCATGCATGAAAACATGATTCTTTGGTATCATAATGATACTATTGTTTTCAAAATGTATAATATCGAGGATATTGATATGTTGTTACAAATATTACAAGACTCTTGCTATGTATGCTACCTTGTTGTAGAAATAAAAATAGTGTCTTGGTTCTTCAAACTCGACATTACATTTCCACTTCTAATACCAAAAAAATTTCCTAAAGTTGATTTTCAATCACCTATTAAACCAACCAAACCTAGTCCTAAAAAACAAACCTATTATGAACTCTATATTGCCATATAATGAATGCCATGATCCATTGCATCCCTTTGTATAATGTAGTATTTTCTTTGTTTCTCTCATGTGATTTTCATTTGGACCCACCATATATCTAGAAACAAGACTTGCTAAAAAAAAGTGATTTTGACCTAGTGTTGTAATGTACGACTACCAACAAATCTCCAAAATTGACTTGCATTTGGATGAAACCATGAAACTTGATTAGTATTTTGTGACAATTGTAAGAGAAACTTTTTAGCATTTCACTATCTTCAAACAATGGATTTTTCTTTACCTGACGAGATTCACTTCAAACACTAGTGGAAAATGAAAGATTAGTAACAAGGAGACCAAACATTTTGGTCACCATAGTTTTTTTCAAGGGATAAATGAACAAAATTGAAAAATTTGAGTCAGCTAACTAAGAAAGACCAAGATAAATGACCACTTTTGGTCACGGGATAAAACCAACTAAAACCGACCAAGATAAATGACCGAATTTGGTCACGGGATATCTAGACTAAAAATGACCACATCATAATTGGTCATTTATTTGGTCATTTTTAGTTGTCACTCTGGAAATGAAAAACATTACAAATTTGATAATGAGTTTGTACATTTTACTAAATTCTAACACTATAGATGGATTCAGAAACCCCTTTGAATCCATATGCAATGCTAGAATTTAGTAAATTCTAACATATATATAATATATATTTACATGTCCCTATATTAACAAAATTGAATTGATGCAAATGTTAATTTTGACATTACCTTGGAATATAAAAAACCCACTAAAGCTTGGAATAAAATGATAATTATAAGGCTAATTTGCATGACCTTGGCATATAATTACAATTTTTATAGGCTAATTTAGACATGACCTTGACACCTTGGAATATAATTATAATTTTTATAGGCTAATTTGGACATGACCTCGACACATTGGCATATAATTATAGTTTTATAGGCTTTTCACATGACCTTTTTTCTAGAAAAAAAATAGTAGTTCCTTGATATTCATTAGAATCAAAGGTAACAAGTTACACATCTATGATACTGTGTATCATATCCAGTCAAAACCCACATACGAAGTCCAAAACCCTCAAACAATTCTCAATACCCACAAACAATGCTCAACAACCTGAGCAACCAGAGCGAGGCTCCCATCCAAAGAAAAAAAACCACAAATAGTGCTCAACAACCTGAGAACCTGCCCAGAAACAAACCCCAGCTAAAGAAACATTGGGGGAATGTAGAAACTTCTCCAAAATGAGCCAATGGAAAAATGCAAACATATGGACAAAACCCCATCATCCAACAGCCAAAATTCTGAATGAAATGGTAAACGTTCACCACCGGTAAGAAAAATGGATGTTGAATGGCGACTAGGTTTCAAACCCTAGCCAATAGGTACTGAAGCTACCAGTTGTGGGAAGGTAGCCTCTCCATCATAATGGCCCTCTACATTATGGAAATTCGTGAGTGTTGCTTCCTACATGACAACAATATAGCCTCACTGTCGATGACAGAGCACCTCTAGCTCGTAGACCTCTGTTGAAATCCCACACGTTTTGCACTACTCACTTCGAATCTCAATCATGATCCTTCTCCATGACAATGAGCACGAGCCCAAACACACCATCATCTTGGTTCCCACCTCTTTCCTACTTCATGACAATGTGCACAAGCCCAAACGCACCATCAGCTTGACTCCTACCTCTGAGATCAAGTACACAACTGCACAGAGGAAAGTAGCAGCTTGGATTAGAACCCTAGCCTCCATTATAGTTCAGTGACTCCGACTCATAAAATATATCAGCGGCTACCCCAACAAAAACCCCAAAACTTAAACCACAATGAGCCAAAATGCACCAATTGCTTGGTTCCCACTCCAGGTACCGGGTTCACATCCGCGTAGAGGAAAGGGAAGCAGTTAGGGTTAGAACCCTAGCCTCCTGTACAGTACTACAGATTTGACTCTTAAAACCCTAAGGAGAAAGTCTAGCACACCCTTGGATTTTTACATGACCTTGACATATAATTATATAAGTTTTTATAAGACTCCACAAGAACAATAGTGAAAAAAAAGAAAGCAATAAAACATGAATGGGAGCCATAATGTATCGACATTGTGCATTACCAGACATTGTTTGGTGGTTTGTGGAGTTTTGTGCTGAGAAAAACATGAAAACCAAGCAGTAGTCAATGGAAATGGAGATAAGGGATTCAATCATGACATACCTATTAACACACTAAGCCAGATTTTGAGTTCAATCCAAATCCAAACATATCTCACACGGTATGCATACTAATGTAGGATATTAGGATTTGAGTTTTTCTTGCTTTTTATTGATTCATGTTACAAAAATTCTCTTCTTGATCTTGAAATCTATGGATTTTAATCCAAAAGGATGTATTAAGAAGCTCAAGCCCTTGGAAACCCATTGCAGGGTAGTGTAGAATTGTCTACAAGGATCCTTAGATCCTTGGTTTTCTGGATTGAGCTTTTTTGAATCCGTTGTGGGGATATTGAATGATATGTTTTCCTTGTTGGGTTGTCAGAAACATTTACCAAGAAGGTGATATCTAGGGCATTTTTCATTTGGTGCTTCATAAATACTATGTTGGAGCCTTCATATCCATCGTTTCTTTAGTGGGTTCTATGAAAATTCATATCTGAAAGGATGGGATTCAAGGTTTCCCTTATTAAGAACTTTATGAAAGAGGTTGCAATTCAAGGTTTCATTATTGAGATGTTCAAAAACCTTGCTTTGGAAGATTAGGTATGGGAGTTCTCTTCTTGGATGTTGGAGATTTTCTTTTGAGGCACATCAAATATGTTGGTTTCTTTAGAAACCATCCCTCAAATTCATTCAATCTTTTGCATGTTCCAGCCCCTTGTCTGATGAGGACCTTTCAAGCATGGATTTGCATTTGAGCCCTGGATCAAAATGAGGGAACATCAGATCCTAGTTTTCATTTGTTGGGCCACCAAGAACACTTCCCCCAAGTCTTTTTCTGAAAAAATCCATGTTTATTTTGTTGGGTTGTCAAGAAATTGTTAACCCAAATTTGAGATCAAGTTTGTTTTTTTGCTTGTTTTTTTAACCCCGGAAGTTATTCCTAAGGTAATTGAATATTTTATGATTGAGCTCTTAGGTCTGATGGGCCAGTCGAACTCTTCTTTATCTCCTCCATGATTGGGTTTTCTCCCGGAGAATAGCTAGGTTGAACAGTTTTTATTATTATCCAGAACAGGATCTCACTCTATGTTTACCAGATGAATGCTTGGCCTCAATTTTCCAAAAGCTTGCAAACGAATATCGAAATATTTGTTTCCTAACCTGCAGTATATGGCATCATATATAATCATAAAGTAGGAAACGTCTTGTTCTACAAGATCGAGCTGACATTTCTTGCCTGCTCCTAGACCCGATCATGAGATTTGAACATGTGAGTGTTTTGGCTCTGAAATGCTCCAGAAAATTTCCTAGTGTTGACAAAAAGGATCTCACTGTTATCGGAAAGAGTTTCACTCATCTCAAGAAGATCAAAATGAAGGGATAAATTGAGATTACTGATGAGGGTATAAAGTCCTTCTCACTCATATGTAGTCCTATTAAGAAATTTTCTTGCAGTTCATGTGGATTCAGAGGAAAGGGTTTAAAATCAATACTTAAGAATTGCAACGAACTAGAAGATCTAATAGCAAAAAGGCTCATAATATTAGATGGTCAAATGGAAAGAATAAGCCTAGGGAAAGGTAAGCAACATAGATTTTTTCTTAAATATATTTATAATGGGAATTTGTTTTCCCCACTATTATTGGGCTCCAAGTGTCTAAGGAAACTCATTTTGCCACTAAATTCTGGGTATTGGGATCAATTTTTGGAAAGCAGCACTGCAAATTTGAAATAGTTGATAGAATTGCAAATTCAAAAAATGAATTTAGGTGATAGATGTTTTATGGCTCTTTCAAATACTCAAAGATGGAATTATTTTATATGGGATGGGTGTCTGATTGTACTGATCGAGGTATTTATGCAGTTGCAAATGGATGTAGAAAACTGACAAAAGTACACGTTAATAGTGGAAATTCTAGAAGAATTGATGAGGAAGGGTTACTCTCCATTGCAACCAAATGTCCTCATCTACAAGAACTTGTTTTGATGGGCATTATTACTTCGGTTGTAAGTTTGAATGCCTTGTCTTCGAATTGTCCTGTGCTAGAAATAAAGGTACTGTGCAATAGTGATGGTGTTGGGGACTTGGAGATGTCTTGTATTTCAGATAAGTTCATAGCACCAAAGAAGCTATGCATAAAAAATTTCCCAATATTTGATGATTGTCTTGTGACAATTGTTGGTGGCTGCCCTAACTTCATAAATTTAAAGGTGAAAAGGTGCAAAGGAATAACATCCAAAACTATCTATCAGCTTTAGACAAAAAGAGTCTCTCTAATTGTTGTTGTTGATGGTGGCTCACAGACAATAGGAGAGGATGATCATAGTAGGTCTCTTCAGCTTGGAGAGGATAGAGTCATTAGAGAATCAACACATGTGCTATGCGGAAGCAGAGGTCACTTAATCAAGACAAAATTGGGTACGATAGCTTCCAATTTTTGTAGAGGGTCTTTTTCTGGTGGCCAGTCCCGTTAAGTTTCTAAGATGGACATATTAAAGGACCATTATTGTATTTTTATTGATTGCCTTTGACACTTCTCTCTTTGCAAGGAACCTCTGGGACGCATGACTGTTGTGAATATCCAAAAATTCTTATAGCCATTATTTGTAAAACCTTTTTATTCTATCTCGAATTGGATTATTTCCAATAGGCCTACGAGTTGTAGAAGTTATAGTTTGTTTTTTTCCTTTGTATAGGTTAATTTTTCTATCTGATAAGATATATGATAGGTAATTTGAAAACTAGAAGCTCATGATGCATTTGTAGAATATTGGTGTTTGTTTATCAAACACAGCCATGTAACCAGAAGCTCATGATGTATTTGTAGAAAAATGGTTTTTGTTTATCAAACACAACCATGTATCTTAGGGCTTCCTTGCAATGCCCTAAATACTATGAAATTCCAAAATAGATTGATGCATCTCAGTGCATTTCACCTTCTTTCACTATACAGAGAATTCCTATATCTCAAGATTCTTACTTGTATATCAATGTGTAGGAATTCAAAGTGTTGGAAATAGGGTTTAAGTCTGTTTCCATTGGTTTGGGTGTATTTTAACAATCTTAATTACATTTTGGGCTTGTTTCAGGTGGATCTGGAACTTGTCTCTATATATGTAGAAATGTTTTGGCTACTCTTAATGCCTTCAGGGGTGGAACATGCCCACTTGAGCTTGAACCTGGCTTGTAATTATATATATATATATATATATTTCAATGGAAAACCATCCAATTTAAGGAAAAACTAGAAATCAATTCACTCCACCCTTCTACATTCTTCAGTGAAGAATTAGGTCTCTAGCACCTAGGCTAGTGCCACATTTCCCAAAGATAGATCCATGATTGATTGAACAATGAATATGTCTTTGTTGCATTGCAGTATGGACTCTGTAGACTACATTGTGTTGGTGGTGCTATTTCAATTATCATCTCAGTTTTATAACATACCTGAATAGAATAATCTTAAGAAGTTCAAGAAAAATATTTAGTGACTTAATTTTCTTATTCACAAGTTTTAGCATGTGCATGTAATCATAAATCAAAAGTAATTTATCTATTTTCAAGGAAAGTAAGGATGCTTATAAATTCTCAAAATGAGAAATCTTGATTGTTTCCTTGCATGAATAATATTCAAAATAGTGAAAAAAGTATATGGGGTAGAAGACTACATAGCACAATGTTCCCATTTTAAGGAGGAAGAAACGGAAAATTGTTGGGGAAAATAATGATCTAAGATTGCATAGTGCAACAAAGGAACTGGACCCTTGGAAAACATGGTCTTATAGTCCTCACACTGTCTCCTTCCTGTTTATATGTGCATGTCTCCTATTGTGAGTTAAAATGCAATTTATATTGGCAATTTCTTGAAGGGTTGGTTGTATCTCTATATGAGAATCCTACCACTCCTCTCTCTTCCTTTGACAATACACCCCATACATGAAATAAAAATAAGAAGGAAATAAAGGTAGCAATACGAAAAAGGAATTTGATGTCCAATAAAAATTTCCTACCCTTAAAAGACCTAGCAATTTCTGGATTATCTGTGTGGATATAGATTGTAGTCCCCGACATTTTCTACTTGAAATATTCCCAGTGTTTTTGAGTTCACGACAAAATTGTCCTATAATGCTCCACCTTATAAAAAAAATGGTGCTAATTTTATAATGGTTGGAGTACAAATTTCCTTTCAAAATGGTTTCAACATTGCTTATTCATCAATGTCTTCATTGGACCAAAATTAAATATTGCACAACATTCCATAAGAAAACATGTTTTCTTGATTTCTTTAAAGTGGGTAGCTTATTTTGGTGGTAGGTACTCAAAACTACTAGTATGCACTGTTCAAGTTACCTACATTCCAATTACACACATTTTCCCATTCGTTTCTCTTAGGTTTTAGATACACGAAGGATTCCCATGAAAAAATTGGGCTGCATATAAATTAGTAGGGCAGTGTTTCCCTGTTTTCAATTTCAATATTTTTTTAATTAAAATTTTGTTTGGAGCTTCTTTTATTTAACTTTCTGCATGGTTTTGTTGACTAGAAATTTTGGCAAATCTAGATGGGCTAGTGGAGAATTAGGTCCCAAAAACACATCAGATAGTGATCAAGTTACTTCTGTCAAGAGGTAAGTTATTTATACTTCTTCTTGTGTATTACGATAGATTGTTGTATTTTTGTTTATAGTCTTTGTGTGTGGAAGTATGTGTGATGTTTGGTAAATTCAACCTCTATAGGAATGTCAGAAACAACTATCCTTTCAAATCCATGGAATAGAAGGGTAAATATTACATTAATGACCTTTTGACAAATTATGTATTTGTATGCAGTCTCTTTTAATTCTAATCTTGCATGTCACAGACTAAGACACTTTAGAATAGAAGTGAAATACTCCACTATCAACCTCACGGAAAGATTATATTTGGATGCACTCTGTTTTACAACTAATCTTCTATGTCATGGATTAGTACACCATAGAAAAAGGTCATGAACATTCTTGATGTGTTTGTATATTTGGCAAAACATAAACTTTGTTTGTATCCAATGTAGTGGTTGGCTACTGAAAATTGATGGGTCTAACCTGAATGAGGTCTGTGCTTCTACTTTCGCTTGCTTTATGCTATTATATAATATGATCCATCATTTCTTTAGAGAAAATGGGAACTATGTCCATATATTTGGGGTAAATTTGCATCATTGCCTGGTCATGATAAGGATCATGTGCCAACTACTTCAACTATGCCATGATAGAAAAAATATGCAGATGTGTTGAAAAGGTATGGGTGTTGGTCGCTATGGGCAGACCCGAGTTTACTATAATTGTACCAACAACACCCCTAGCTCATTGGCCCTTTCAGCGATAGACCACAGAGTAGCCTGAAGTCTCACCTGAAGTGACTTTAATGGGTTGGCCAAAGACTCAAGTGTCTTGGACCAGGTTCTGCGGCATCCTACTTGCAACTCGTAGCTCTTCTAGCCACGAGATCTCTCTTTCTGTGTCGCATAGTCTCCTCTACTCGCGATGACTCTAGCCTTATCGCATCGCCGCACTCTGGGCAACACGTAACTTCCTCCTATGCCAAACCCTTAACCTGCGGTCTCACGCACCACAACTTCTCTGTCAGTGCGATATCGCCTCCCTGCGATATCCTACCGCGGCATCTCAACGCACTTAGTGTTACTTGTGTCCGACTTACAGGACTCAACATAAAAGGCTGTTCGACACTGTGACTACTAACTATCTTGAATGAAACACCCACAACTCTTATCCAGATTACTTAAAGACTTCACTTATAATTATCCTTCTACAATGCTGGAAACTCTATGGAAACATACATACTTGTACTGTAAGCAAAGTTCATATACACAATAACAGATAACGATAAACAAATACAATCACATGCATTCATCACATAACACGCAGGTTTTACGTGGTTCACTCCCAGGATGGAAGTTACGTCCACAGAACTGTGTTTCTCTATTATAACTTGGGGGAAGTATACATAGTTCTGCTGCATCGCATATGCAGCTCGAGATCTTCTGGGTAACTCCACACACAGCCTGGAGCCCTTATCTCTTAGATCTCTTTTCTATCTCTATATTGCTTCTCTACAATAAACTCTTCCCTCTCTGTTAATCCCTGCGGATTGTTACATGCAATCTCAAAGAGCCAGCTACTGGTTACAGGAAGATACTACAGCTACTAACAGAACCAGAGCTTAGCTTCTATATTACAACTGTCTAGCCAACTGACTATCTAACTAACCAACCAACCAACCCACCAACCAACCCTTTTACAATACAAAATACATCCCTTTATAGGCGTCCTGAAGGTCTCACCATTACAACACTGTGGGCCTGTCTCAACAGTAACCCAAAACCCTAACTGGTGACAATCGGCATAACTGTACTTGGAGTAGCCTCTTTTCGTCACACCATAGCTCCTCTGTAGTCTTCCATGCTTCCCGGAACTGATCATGGGTACTATGCACCGCTTCTCTTCACCACAGCTTCCTGCAGTCTCCCATACTTCCCAGCGCTGACCATGGGTACCGGCGCTGCTTCCCTTCTTTTGTCCTTCGTCTTCAATACCTCGGCCTCATCGCTCCTTTTCCTTTATGAGGGTAGCTGAACCCTCTTTTTTTTGCCACTGCCTTCAATGCAGTGGTTGAGCTCTCTCTTCTCGGCCGCTCAGGTATTGTCGTCTTCCTTGACTTCTCTGTCCCAACAGTCATGGTTTTCGGCTCTGATCTGTAGCTAGAAACATGCTACAATGTCGTAGCTTTACCTCTTATATCTCCACCAAAACTGTCTATCCACCAAAATAGAAGCTTCTTCTATAGCTACGGGACCCTGCTCCAACAATGGGAACTACTAGGGGTTCTCCCATGGACTTACCGCCTTTCCACATCTATGATATCAACATATTGATTTTCACCCTCTTCCACCTGGCCTTGACTCTGAAAATGGGGATTTCGTGGGTTATTCACCACCGTAGTATTTTTTTGAATGTATCCCTTACTGTCCTAGTTGTTTAGTGGTTGGTGCAATATAATAAGCATCCCCTACATCTCTGTCAGGAGGGGTCTCATGAGGAATAGAGTTTGGATTGTCCAAACCAACGATAAACTTTGCTTAACTTCTTGAATGACACTAACACCAGGAATGTATTGTAGAGACCCCAACCTTTCATTCTCTATAGTAATAAATGGGATTGTGGAATCGAGCTTCTCAAACTCCAGGAAGAACTTGAGGGTCTCATCTATAGAAACCAAGCCTTTAATCTCATGCAGAAAGCGATCTACTGGAATCTCTGATGTTGACTTGTATTGGTAGAAGAAGTGTTCACAAAACATGGTGTTGTAATAATAGAGGGACTTCCCACTACGATTTTAAAAAGGTGTGGGATGAAAGGTTTCACCCCTCGAGGTCCCTTAAAAGTACTACTCTGGCAAATTTGTTCCACTAATCTTAGATAGTCTTGAAACCATTTGCATGATATATGTGTCAAGTCAAAAATATATGTGGTAAGCACAACAAGGAACTCTAGTAGGGAACAAGTCTCAACAACTTCCTTGTCAGAGCCAGACTGAGGTTCATCTTCACTTTCACCTTGTTTCTAGTTCTATCACACCTTGGAATTTTAGGGAACATGGCTCTCCAAATTCCCTGTTAGAACCATACTAAGGGTCATCTTCACTTTCACCTTGTTCCTACTTCTATCACACCTTGTGCAGATTAAAGGAATTCCCCTTCTGAGAGGGACAAGAAATGTTGAATGTGTACACTTTGTAGATGATTCAATGCTCTATCCAAACCCAACACAGATGTTTGTAAATCACACACTCTACTATTTGAAAACTATTTGTACTGCTTCCAGTGCTAGAATCAGTGATCATAAACAAAAAAAATTCTCACTGGCTTAAGCCTATTTGAATCCTTCCCAGAGGCAAGTGCCCACATGGTATATTATTAAATACTTGGAGATCCCCTTCAACATTGATGTGTCTATCAATAAAACATCGGATGCATGTTGAACAAAAATGAGACCAAGGCTTTAAAATGATGAAATAGTAATGTTTCACTAGCTGGAAAGATTACACTTGTGTCCAAGATTTTAGTGGTTAGAATTTCAAAATTCTTATTACTCTTCCAAGTTGGTTTGTTGATGCTTCTAATTATTCCAATTTGGAGTGAATTCTATAGAATTAACTATGGATCAAACCAAGTGGGAAACAAGATTTAACTTTGGCTCATGTGATATTCACAAAATGGAGAATGTTCAGGGGAGTTTAGGTCTCACTAATAGACATTATGGTAATTTCAATAAATGAATTGTAAATGTATTTCCTGGGTAATACCCATGGGCAAGTGCTTCTTGAAAAAGGAATTAGCACTGGCATCATTCATTTTGGGATTCCAAGGTGGAATATTTCCTTCCAGACATTGTTTAGAATGCTGTAACTTTTGTTTTAAAGACTACTCTGTGTTAAAAAGGATGTGGAAGGAATGACATGTGGTCCTAGAGCACCTTACATGGAACTTTCAGGACTTCATAATGGGAAACTACTCTAGTAGCATTCTGTCCTTCAAAGGTTCAACAGGTTCTCTAGCTCTCTATTTAGAACTACAAAGAAATTACCAGTCAAGAAGAGTGTCTCTTAATGGGATATCTTTGGGACAATGTCAAATGTCATGAAACTATATTAATGTCCACAAATGACCAAAACTGGTCAATGGGACTAAGAATTAAAATTAAAAATGGCAACATAAGAGAGTTGACGACAACTCTTAGCTGCAAAAAAAATTACAAATAAAGATAAGGTAGTAATCTAAATCCACAACAAAATGGTCCTTTTCTGGTGGCTCAGAATAATGAGAGAGGAAACATGTATATTTTCCATGAAATCCGGTAGAAATCATTTTGGATTGATGGAATCATCGATATATGATGTTAACATCGCACAATACATTTGCAATATAGGGTATTTGAGGGTGTTGAATCCATTTTTTCAATTAAAACAACGATCTCATCAATCCAACTTTGCAATTTCAGCAAAGATCATATGGCTAGATTCCAGTGATGGAAAACCAGAAAAAATCAAACTCATAGAACATTTAACCTTCTTCAAATATAGGTGGTACAAATGGTTAAACATAATAGGTAGGATAGAAAATAAATAGAAACAGCTAAGTAGCCAGGGTCCTTAGGTATTGGGATAAGGATGACACTTCTCGAAATGGGGTACTCGGGTACGTCGGGGTACTGTGTGTGTGTGTGTGTATATATATATATATATATATATATATATAAAGAGGGTATTGACCAACAATTAAGGGAAAGAAGACAGTTCAACAATGAGGGGAAGGAAAACAGTGAACAAATGAGGGAAAAGAAGACACTCCAGTAGGATGCAATGGTGCATGTGAAATTCCAACTTCAAATGTGTGTTACTTGTTGAAAACCTAATAGTATAATATAAAATTGAATATATAGGGAAACACGAAAGTTCAACAGTGAGGGGAAGGCAAACAATGACCAA
>LPNX010459891.1:393493-497495 GCA_001517045.1 Pseudotsuga menziesii | reverse complement strand
TATATATATATTCAAGAGGCCATACAGTTGTACCCTTTGCTGGCACACAAATCGAGGCTAAGGCTCATAAATAAAGATAAGAACAACACAACAATTAATGCTGATTGTACTATTGTAAACTCATAAATTTATTTCTGCTAAGTTCATTAATAAAATCTCTCTCTTGGAATGGTTTTCCCTTCGAGTTTTTTCCAGGGGCATTTCCCTAATATCTGTGTCAAATGTGTATTTAAATATTTCACCATAATGTTCTTATCCATCTGTATTTTTGCTCATAAAGTACAGTTGAATATCTTTGGTTTAAATGCATTACTGTTAAAGTTTTATTGGAGACAAAAATCAGAGTTTGGCTAAGCATTTGATGAATTCCGTACAAAGGTGAAACTAGTTTGCAAGTGAAATTTGAACACTTATAGGGGCTTTGGTTGAGTTGTTTCATCATTGGGCACCATTGACAAACTTTGACCAGGTTTGACTTGGTCAAACCTGGGTTTGACTTGGTCAACAAAACTAGCCAATGGTATGGGTTGGGGATCTTCATGTATAACCATTCATCATGCTTCAACCTTTGGAGGCCAATTGTACCCCTCCAAATGTTATTTTCAGCCATTTTGGATTAATACGCTTTTAATTAAGGATTTTTCTCAAGTTAAGGTTAAAAAAGCTGGAGCAACATATTGGTTTCGGCCATGAATTTAATCAATGTGGCACATTGAAGAATCAAGGAACCCATCCAAGGAAACTCCCATCAACTTTGGACATGAAATCATAAAGATCAAATTATTTGGGAATAACTAGTCAAGTTGTCTAAGGTTTGATTTAAAATTCCCAAAGTCTTAAAAAAATGGCAGCATGACAAGAAAGTAAAAATGTGATGACTTGGGTCCTCATGAAGTGGGCCCCTAATGAAAAAATGATCAACTCTTAGTAAAAATTTCAAGTGTTTGACATGTTTGGGAAAGCATGGTTCCAAGGGGGCTCACTCATCTCCAAAAAGGCGGACTAGGGGAAATCATTTCATGTGTTTGCAAGTATCTCTTCCTATGTTTAAAAAATGTATTCCAAGGGGATTCACTAGTCACCCAAACTTAGCAACAAGTTTATGTCAATATAATTTTATTTATGTAACATGGGCTCATAGAGACAATTTGCCACCATCACTTAACTATCATTTCTAGCCATTTGAAAAATGCAAAAGTTGCAATTTATCTCAACCATTGATCTGCCCTCATGTTTTAATATCATCTCTCCATCCTTATAGGCTATGGATTGTGCTCCTCTCTCATTCTATAAAAGAGAGTGAGTTGCATTTTGTAAATGGACTTTTGGACCATTCGTTATAGAAACAGAAACCAAAGCTTCGAGCATCAATTCCCTTGTGTTCCTTTGCTTCCTTAGATGAATTTTATCCTTTTCCATCCTCTTTTATTGAGTGTATGCTGAATTTAATTGTTTGAGGAGTTGTTATTCATTATTTTGTATGCAGAATTAAGCTACCAATTTACCCAATGCACCTTGATGACTTCTAGTGAAGTCGTTTTTGCTACAAGAATTTGTTTTTCTTCTTGTTTTCAATTTCTTAGCCACTTTCTTTACTGATATGCATTATTTCTCTAGTTTGTAAGCTAGTTTTGATTTTGTGTTTGTGTTATAATAAGATTCACAATCACTAACTCATTTTCTTATTTGCAAGTTGGAGGAACAAGGAGCTACACATGTGCCCAACAGGTTCTTGGACATTTTCGGGCCATCATTTCACTCACATAAATTCTAGGAGGGGTGGAGTGAATTCACGAAGAAACCAAGGCATAGGTTACTACATCCTTCCCGGTTCCAATTCACTATAATCCATTAGTCACTCATTCCCCTTGTTTTTCAATCAAATTTCTCAAGCAGATGCTAGGTTTTAGTAGCCTAAGTTACAGTTGAATATTTTATTTTCCTTATTAGGTGATTGTTTCTTTCAAACCCTAAGTAAAAGACTCCATTTCATCCCTAGGATTAGGCCTTGATCTTCTTATCCAATTTAAGGCCATTCTAGCTTAGTATATGTGATTGTTAGCTTGTTGTCATACTATTTTTAAGGTCCGATTTCACAAACCAACCACATGTTTGTTTTAGAAAAACTTCTAAAATCAAACCAGCAACCAAAGACAACCCATGCACATCATTCTTAAGACCCTAACTAACGAATTAATTCAACTTGGAGAGATTTGACTGTTGGTTCATTCAACTCCTAACACAATAATACCATAAGCACCATATATTAATCCCTAGACCTCATTTTCTACTGTCCTTAGCATTTCTATACTCTTCAATTAAACAGTACAGCAACCAATAACCCAAGTCTATGTACCTTAAGGTGCCTTCTTTCAAGGAGCAGTGTGTGCATCATTTCCTCAATCTCTCTAGTTTTTATATCCTTATCTATAGGGGTAATTTCATTGACTTGTAAACATTGAATTACCCTTTAGCATCCCCCCATGGATGTTGGTTTCCCTAATTGTTAATGTTTGAGGCACTTTGTTCCCTTATAAATCATTATTGTGAATAATGTGGGAAAGCTAGTTAATCCGACAAGTACATGGAAAAAATTCACTGGGGACGCCTCCCGTGGTTAGTATGGGTTTAATTTGGTGAACCTAGGAGACCTAAAGAGAGGGGAGCATGTGTGACAATTTGGGGCAGTGTACCAAGGTTCCACCAGTATGGCAGCTAATTAGTATTACTCCTTGCAATCCTTAGACTATCAGATTGTGTGACAACAGGCCCAAGGTACAAGGCCCATAAACACATGATGTGGAGGCCATATTGTGTTAGATTTTTATCATTCAAGCTAGCATTATGATCTTAGGATCTTATCTGAGAGAATAACATGCATAGCAATAAACACAAGAGATAAGAGACACAAAGAATTTTCCTTGGGGAAACCATAAAGGTGTAAAACCCACAATTTTCTCAGAGATAGAATGAGCACCAATAGCAAAAGTAAAACCCAAAAACATAAAGATGATCTCTAACAGTAGTTGTCTCTTTCTCTGATCCCAACTTCTTCTCTCTCACTCATGCGCCTCAGTTGAGTGAGTGTGTGTGTCATAAATAGAGAGGCTCACTCTCTATTTATATTCTTTCGTTCACTTGGTGTCCACTTCAACATGTCAGCCCCACTTAACAATTACTTACTAGGGCCAACATCTCTAGGAGAGTCTAATAACCCTAGTGCCCCACAACTATGGGGACTTTTCCCTCCAATCAACGAGGACGGTTAACCTTGACACAATTGTGGGGACTATTTCCCCAACTTACAATGGAGGGTTAACCTCAATGACTTTACATGACTTGTTTACATTATTGAATATCTCGATAGGAACATTAGGGCATGACATGACTCAATTACATTACAGATACTTCCCGGAATAAACATCAGGATACAATACAAAAAATATACAAGTGAATACATTCCAAAGTTACAAATACATCAACATATTGTTGGTTGGAAATGACACCACTGATCGTGGAAGGTGGAGACTAGTACAAGAGGATGCACAAACAATGGCAATGAGGGAGATTGGGGAAGAGGAGGATGTTCCAAAGAGAATAAATTTACAAAAGGTGGATATTGACACTATGAGTGTCCCACTACCTTTATAGGCACATACACAATCACAAACATAAGGAGTTGGACATAGTAGTAGCACTAGTATAGGACATGAAAGTCTAGCTTCTTCTTCTTCTAGAGGACGTTGAAGTATAGTGCCAACCCCGAGACTTCTTCTAGACAAAGAACCATCAACAAATCCATTACCTTTGGGATAGAGGGATCATATTGTTTATTTATATCATTTTATTGCAGATGACTAATGATGGTGAGATACATTTAACTTTTTTTTATGATATTTTGAGGCTCGTGAATAAAAACTGAAGACACGATTCAATATAGATGTGTCATGTATCACTGATTCACTAGAGATATTATACATCTTATATATCAGTTTCCTTTTCATATTTATTTATGGCAATGTGTTTGTTTGACGTTTTTTTCTTTGGATGTTTTGAAATAAAATAAAATAAAAATGATTTTTTGAATTTTTTAAGTTTGTTGATATTTTATGATGTTTTCCCTTATGTTTCGAACAAGTTGCTTTCCAAACCCTCAACAATATATTTGTTGACAAAATGTTTGCAACATTGTTTAAAAGTACTCACAATATTTTTGTTTTGGACGTGCTCAATACATAGAAAGATTTTGATGTAGCATTAGCTCAAGAGGTTTTGAGCCAGACATGAGACCTCTCCCCCCACATTAGGGGAGATTAAAAGTTCTACTTTTTTTATCCCCTCAAGATTAGGCTCCATAATCACAGTGGCTGGTTTACCTTTATTACCATCCATGAATCATGGAGAAGTACTTGAAGGGTTTCAAGTGATTTATTATAACCATAAAGTAGAATTAAGAAGATAAATAAAAATAAAGATGTAAATGTTAGTGGGAAATAAGTGCTGTAAAGATAAGAAATTGTAAAGTTGTAAAGTGGAATAGAAAAACATATCAAGAAAAATGTGCTAAATCTAAGTAAAGACATCTAAAATGAAATAGAGTAGCAGCAAATTTGAGGCCACTTTATTGGATATTTGAGAGGCATCTAATAGAAAATAGAGTAGTAGACTCTAAGGATAATAAGTTATTCCTCATTCCATAGAATTGGGAGATTTTCATTAATGAAGGGAGAATGGATTCATAGTTGTAAGAAAGGTCTAATAATGTATACTATTAATTCAAAGCTAAGAGAAGTCACTAAAAGGGAAATGCTAAATTTATTCCATGGCTGAACCAACATTCATGATTTCATATCATGGGCAATTAGAATTTGTAGAGAGCTTATTCTTTTTTTCTTGCTTTGTTTCTAGAAAATTGGGTCTTATATTACAAAATGAAAAAAAAAATATTAATTAAATAAGTACACACCTTACTCTCTCTCCCAGTTGAACCAAGAAATAAAACATATCAGTGAATCCTGGAAACCCTTTCATGTTAGTCCAAAATACTTTCCTGGTTTTCACACTCTCTTCTGGGAGCCATATATTCTTTTCAGGATGTTCCATGGTGTTTTATGACATTTTAACTTCTTCAATGAAAATAGAAAGAGACCATGCAATGAGAACAAATACCTCTCTGGGCATATTGGAGAATAGAAATATATCCCTCACCTCATGAGATAATCCCACCAATGAAATAACTTGGCACAAAGAAATCTACTAGTTCAGAGAAAAGATATCTAATAATTCCCTTGGGAAAGTTCTTTTCTTCTAGGATAAATGAGAGAAGGTTACAAGAGTCCTCTTTGTGGGGTTATCTAAGCATGCAAATCTGACGTTATTTGATTCAAGACCTACCCTAAACTACTGGAAGTAAACAACATTGATTACAACCATTACTTAGTGTTGACAACATTTGTGTCAAAAATATGAATCATTTAGTACAATTATACAAATGATGCCATGTAATGGCACATTACAGTATGTTCTGGGAGCATGATAATGGAAATACTATAAACCCACTTTTGATGGCATGATTGATAATATACACCATGCTAATTCTAGTAGCCTAATTGAAATCATACAATGTCAAAAGAGTATGGTTGATAAAGTTCCTTTAGTTGATACCAAAACAAGCATATCCTGTCAGCATATAAATTTAGAAACATATTTTCTCACTTCGTTGTTTTGAAGGAAACATTGGCACATAGAGATTAAAATTAAGAAAACACCAACTCCTTCACAAAGTGGAGTACAATTTTCATCTCAAATTACATTTCATGATATCTAATATTACAAGTAGTAGTTATGTATGTGTTTTTCAAAGTCTTACTAAATCCACTCATATATTTGTGCAACAGCAAGTTGAATCATTCTATCACAATGATAGTATGTCAAAAGTGCTTTCTCTGATGCTATATTTAAACTATAAACTATCACTCAATCAGTTACATTATATTTTATGCATGATTTCACTTCAATAACTTTAGATAGTTCACATTTACTATTAATGTAGCAAAAAAATTTCACAATTCGAAATTTTATTGTGATCATGGGAACAACAATCAACATTCATGTGGTATTTCAAATGTAAAGTGGAAGAAATATATTGTAAATTGATTTGTGAATCCTTTCTCTTACCTCAATGCAATAGTATTCAATTCAAAGAGAAGTTTAACTGTAAGACAAAATATAAATTGTCACATTAATGAAGAGCACAAGCACTCTCAATTGTACATATGAATTGGGCCAAATTCTCTTTAGATAATATCAACATTTTTTATATGATCATCTTAATCAGTCACAGTCACATCTCAAATATCTATGATCTATGTATAGATAATAAGAATGGTGAGGTTCTCAGCTTCAGCTGGAAGATTGAGTAGTAAGTGTGTCCCAATTCCATTTACCCTGCTATTAGATGCTCTTAGATCCCCAAAATCTTGTTTTGAATAATGCCAAAATAGTAACAGACCCCCTTGAAATGATATAGCCAGGCAAGATTTAAAATTCAAAGCTCGACTTTCATCTGCCCTATAGTTAAAAATACTGCCAGAAAATAAATTCATATACCCCCTCAGCAATTTATATATATATTTTCCATGGTAAAAAAACAGAGTAGGAAAAGGAAACCTTATCAAGATTTGCACTTACCACGGAATCCTTGTGATTTCAAAGGAAGGGGTTTGTTTTGATCCGTTTCTATGTCAACTGTATTTTGGAACTCATCATCCCATACATGTGACATCTGCAACAATTGAATAGTGAAGAAAGTGGAACTTAGTGCTAATGACTAAATATTGTGTATTGACTAAGAAGAATGGATCGCTTTACAAGATGAATATCTCTATTTAATAGCATTTTAAACTGCATGCTACCTGAAAAGTAGGATCTTTATATCCATTCATGCATCTTAATTATGAATTCATCATCCCTTTGATCGCAACTTATTTCCCATCTTCTCTACATTGCAAGCCATGTTGCAAGGGGGGTCTTTTATGACTGGTTAATCTCAGAAGCAACTATAGTTGTGTCAGGAGAAACCATCTTACTTATTAACGATCAATGTGGCTGCAACACATGTAACTAAGCCACACAACTAAATGAGAATACATTTGTTTTAACTTTTAGTTTCAAATTGCAATATACATTTTGATCAATTAATGCAAAACAATGGCTAACAAATACTAGAAAATAATAAATAGAGAAGCCCAAGATGGCTACAATCTACAAAAGGTAAAAATTGGTACAGAGAAAAAAAAGAATAAAAAACTACTGTGCAGAAGCAGAGACTAACAAAACTATCCTCAATCTCAGCAGCTTCATCTGTGACAGAATTCCTAATATATTATTAAGGATCATAAATGTGAATGGCTATCCAGCTCTTAGCATATCATATGATGTGTGCTTGGTTGCAATCTAACCACTAAATAACTTGTTCCTTTGTCAATCTATATATAGATGTCACAAATTCCAAGTTTGACATTCTTTAGGAATGCGTTCCAACATTGAGAAAAAAGAGCATTTTACCTTCTCAATAGATTAAACAACTTACGTCTCTATTAAGATAACCTCCTTCCATATTATAGTCCAGTTGTGGATTAACAACTGCAAGTTTCATAGAGAGGAACTGCAATATAACACAACAGAAAAAAATGAAGAAAGAATTTTACAAAATAAACATGGTCTAGAGCCTCTTAAGCACATTGGTCATCTGTTAAGTACACTGAATATGCATACCTCCACTTGACACTATAGTGCTTGTACATAGTTTATTATCTCATCAAGCATAACTACTTTCCCAGTTATCTTATAGAAAAATAATTTCTCAAGATTAGCTTCTTGAAGCACAACATACCTTGTTTGATTCTCAAGTCTCTTCCTTGTAGAAGTACCTTATTACTTCCAAGAACAAGATCTTGCAAAAGCTTCATCTATTCACTTATCTTTTCTCGTCTTACCTATCATTCAAGAAACTGAATTTTCTATTCTCTTTCAAATCACTTCAAAATATATCTTGATTGAAAAAAGTAAATATTTTAAAGACAAAATGCTGATCAAATCTTTCACTAAGAAAATGGGAACCATACCTATTATGGAGAGAAACTTCCTATGTCTTGGGGTGTACCACAATAGACATCTAGACACTAGAAATCAATCTTTCTTAATATGCAAGAGAAACCAAACTTCTAACACTAAGGGATATCGAATCATACCTTGTTCTGGATGGTTGAAGTAGATCCCCATTGAGCTTTTCCAATTCACGCTTGCATTAGCAATTCATTCTCAAAAACAACAAACAAGACAAGCATGCTCTATAATAATGTGTTAGACCTACCTCCAGCATATATATTCATCAATGTCTAAGCAATTAAATACATCCATGGATACAATATTCATATTTAAATGCACATTAATTGGACAAGAAAAGATATTTCTATTAATAAAATTAGAGATTACCAGAGTGACAACCTCTATCGGCACGTCAACGAACCAGAGAAACCGAGTCCTCCACCACCTCAATCCTCCATATCTCAATAACAAGCTCACAAGACAAAGGCAAGCTTGGGAAGAAAAAAAAGTGCTCCAAAGGGACAAAGGGATGCAAACTCAAGTATAAGCAAACTGAGGAAACAATGGACTATAGTTTCTTTGGTCTTTAATTCCTCCTCTTCTATGTATCCAAGGGGTTCCTTATATAGCACTCCAAAAGGGTAATGGAGGGTAGATCTGAGCGTTCTCAAGGCATATGGAAGGCCAAGAGTCAGGATGTTCTGACTCATATGAGGAAAATTCCAAAAATGTTTGGACTTATGCACACATCTCGATGTACACGGGTTTGAGGTCAAAATTCATGTGTACATGCGAGTATGGGGTTAAAAGTCGAAATACAACAATAAACATGGATTTTTAAGGGATGATCTTGGAACATCAAAGGATAATATAAGTCCATGGGGTCTAAAGAGTCTACAGAGGGAGAGGGAAGGACATATATATGTGATCAACCATGTGTGGTAAAATCAGCTATAACAGATGCCCCCTAATGTGTGAGGGAATATGGGTAACATTATGGTCGAAATACATTACAAAATCCATCCCAGAAGTGGAGTAATGTAGGCCCAAGTTGAGGAACTAGCCACTCATCAATACAATACAGTGATAAATCTCTGCATGTGATAACAAATACATGGAGAAACCCTGGATACATAAGAGTACAATGTCCATGAATAGGCATGATATACAAAATGTGACATGTGTGGTCATCGCCACGTACAATATACAATAGATCAGAATCTCCAAATTGGATGAAGATGTATAATAGATCAAGATATCCATAATGGATGAATATATACAATGGATCAAGATCTCCATAGTAGCTGAAGATATCTGAGATACACTGGAATCAAATCATAAGAGTTGAATTCTCATGAACACTGGCATGAAAAGGAGGTAACATACATGGAATGCCACAAAGTTGGAAGTTCTTCTATGCAAACTACTATGAGTACATGTCCTACTATGTGAATAGATGAGTCTAGGTCAAACATAGTAGTCCATCGTCTGATTACTGGTCATTGATGTATACCATTAATAGACATGAGATCACCCATCGATAATGAAAATGGGAATCAAGGTACACAGTGCAATCTAACAAGTGTGAGTAGATCTATTGAGGTTGAAGAGTTGAAATAATCCATTAATCATGGGACATTTATGTATTCCAAAAGCTATCGATGGCGAGAGAACCTACCACTGATGACTGTAAGTCTCAAGGCACTAAAATGAATCTAGATTCATATCCCAAAATAAATCATCTGATGTCGATGGAATGTAATCCACTCAAAGTAGGGAATTAAGGCATCTCCCATCAACCAACACGAGGTACTCAGCAACACTGTATAATGTGGAAGAACTCAACGAACAAGATGTGCATGAACCAGTAATAGTACCAGGAATGGATGACATGCAAAGTCAAGATAAATGAGGAATGGTCGACTCAAGATTCAACTTCCTTCAAATAATATCATAATTCAAATGGTGATTGAAGGTAGGAAGCATGGAATAGATATGCAAACTAGGACATCTTTGTAACACAAGAGGCATCAATAGAGGATCCATAGGGACTAAAAGCTTAACTATTCGGTGGAGATAAACTCAAACTAACGAGTACAACTCCTAAAGTCAAACTAATAACCCAACCAATGGATGTGATATACAGTGCTCTATTCGAAGGCGACACAACTCGACTGTTGCCAAATATAACATCTTTTCCTATCCAAATTTTTGGTTTTTTTATTTTTTTGGACTTTTTCAGATATTTTGAAAATCTTCAAAAATAATAAAAGTGCTTTATAATACAAATATAGGATGGGACGAGTGTCAAGGGGACAAGAAAACTAGTTCCAAGTAGTGGAACATGCCGATGCTTAATGCAAGGATATATGTGCATGATAATGACACCCAGGAGAAGGTCTCCTCCCGGTAAAAGGGATGATCAAGTTGCAAAAGATATGTAAAAATGCTCTGCTTGGCTAGACATGAGAGAATCTCGGGCTATATGGTTGATAAATCAAAGTTAGGGAGCCAGCATAAAGCTCAAGAAGGCAAGAAAAACTCATGAAAATGCAATTACAACTTGATATATACAAGGAAGTCTCAAGAGAAATGGCTAGCATAAAGTTCAAGAGGAGTATGATGCTCTTGCTCAAAGACATGGAAGACTAAAAAGGGACTCCCACACCCTAAAGGAGAAATGTCAGCATGGGCACCAAATGCAATATAGGATCTAACTAGGGTACCCATGTATGGGAAATCTCTACCATTCACATAACGCCATTTCTAAAAGAAACCACAGAAACATGAAGGTTTTGTGACATGATGGAATGGGTTCGTACCTAAGGTTAAGATGAAACGGTCATAAGGTCATGCAAAATGGAAGCATATGTGAAAACCTAACCTATATTCCATTTTAGACATGATATCTAAAATAGACATGAACGGGTTGAAGTCTCGGTCAAACCGCACTCAAAACAGGCTCCTATAACATCATATTAGTCCAAACTGTCCAAAATGGTCAGAAATGGTAAAAAACTATAGGAAGTGGGTAAACATTTCAAAAAAAATCTATAAAATAGTGAAAAATTAAAAATTTCATACCATTTTGAAAATTCACCCACCATAGTGCATTTGTATCTAGAATTTCAAGAGCTAATTCTGGGAGCATCGTTCAATGAAATCACTCTGTGTTTGGTCTAGGTAGTTACCCATGCCCCCCTCTTTCACTTGCATGCAATTTTTTATAATTTTAGTGGTCAATTTATTAATTTAACCCACCCCAAATTGTGTGTTTCATCCCACATAGTAATCATGTCTTTTTCCACATATAGGGTTGGGTATACGTGGAAAAGCCCACGATACCTGCATACATACACGGCTGTTCTGAGAACAGACGTGTACAGGGCCAAAAATGTGATTTTCAAAGGTAAATACTAATGAAACTCAAAAATGTTTGTGTAGGATGGTGCTAGAATGGAGAGAGAGGGAACATAGTGATGTTGAAGAGACAGTGCAGGGAGATCTAATGGCTCAACAAGCATCGGGGGATTGTGGGTTATACAAATTTTGGCACCTTGGAAGCTTGAGGGATAAAAAAAGGCTACTCTAGATGCTAGTAGACTGATGGTATCCATATTCTAAGACCTTTCACTTGGATGGGAAGTCACTCAATATTGAGGTTGAGGACATATATTTTATTACAGTTTTGTCCCGTTGAGGGGATATGGTGAATCTCCGATCCCACGGGCTAGGAGGTAAGTTGACTATAGAGGAATACATAGCTATGTATTTCCTTCCTGATATAGAGAAGGTGGGGAGTCAAATCCCTAAAAACACAATTTAGAACCTGGGGCTGAAATCCATACCATTGGCATTAGGCAGGATTGCAGGTTTAACATCACTCCACCAGGCCTCAAGGCCAATGATGTTCTATGCAATAGAGTGCACGCCACCTACGATCTATGACTAGAGTACCTCGTTGTTGAGTGACATGAAGCAATAACTCAGTGACTGGAAGATGGGAAGGGTATAGAAATTTCGGTTCGATGGCATACTGAGTGTATTATTTTTTGAACGAGTGTCGGGGATAAACCCTAGAGTTGACATAACTCCTCATGGAGTTAGGGATCCATCTCAGCATCACTGGGATAATGTCATGTGGATACTAGGAGGGGGAAGGGCGGATAACTCATCTCCAGCAGATTTCTTCCTCTGGTGGCGGAGATATATCATCACCATAGACGACTACCCCTATGCACATATAGACTTCCACAGAGATTCGGATATGCCCCTACCACCAAGATCAACATATGAAGACATAGGTAACGAATCCCAACTCACTTTTTTTTGTGTTTTTTGATATATATATATAGAATCAAAAGACATGTTTTTGGTGTGACGACACATAATGGAACTCTTCCATGTACATGCAGACGTGGGACCACAATGACTAGAAGGCTTTCCTCGTCATCGATGGAGGGGAAGAGGCGATGATATTATGGGTGTGGATACAAACCGGACGCTCCAAAGCATTCACACAAACTTTGTTTGCTTGACACACAGTGTTCCCATGGTGCAAGTCGAGGAATTTCCTGAGGCTATGCAGTGCCAACTGGTTGGAGTACCATGGGCATGGGTTCGATTATTTCGTTGGCTAGCTAGAGATGTGGTGTGCTACCATGATCAGCACCCTCCTCCACCTTAGGATTAGATACCTAGGTGTATATTTTTGTATGACCATGCAGTATATTACCACAGGCATGGGTTCAATTATTTCGCTGGATATCTAGAGCTGTGGTGTACTACCATGATCAACACCCTCCTCCACCTTAGGATTAGATACCTAGGTGTATATTTTTGTATGACGATGTAGTATATTTTGGTGGCTTGGATGCCCCAATTTTGTATATGACACTTATGTATTATGACGTCACCTTTTTTGGACTTAATGAAAAATATTTATGATGATAGATTATTATTCTATTTACATGTGTAAAATGTGTTTGTGAAATGATTATGGTCTATGAAACAATATCCAATCTAGTACATAGTTATCATATTAATCAACAAATTGATTAAAATTTATTGAAATGTGAATGTATGTTATGCTCTCAAATTTCCATTCTAGCAATCTAACATGCAAGAATATTCATAACAATGTCAGATCCCTAACATGGTACAATCCATTAAGTTGCAAGGCCACTAACTGCGAATCAAGACTTACCTCAAGAGGAAGAGCACCATGTGAAATGTCATCCCATAATAACTCAATCACAAAACTATATTTAGAAACATTGTTCGATGAAGGATGTAAACATAAGCCTCCTGAAGACAACACTTGACCTGTAGGAGTATAAATCATCGAAGCAACCGAAGCTGTGTTTTGGGTGTGTCGGCTAGAACCATCAGTTAATCCTTTGTAAACAGAATACTCCATCAACATCTTCCATAACAAATGAAATCTAATACACAAATCCGATCACCATAAGAAGACTTAACTATGAAATGAAAAAATGTACAATAATATACAAAAATTCAACCCTGGATGAAGATCATGCATAGTACTTTTGAAGATTGAGCCCATTTCTAGGCTCCGCCAAGGCCATCCCCTCATAATCCACCAACTCATAGGCTCCTTTCTCTAAGACATGCTTAACCATGTAAGGACCATGCCACATCGGGTTGAACTTTCCTGCCCCCAAAGGGTCCTTAGCTTGATCCCACAAAAGGACCAAGTCACCTTCACTAAACCTCCTAAGATGGATAGACTTATCGTACCAAACCTTAGCACGACGCTTGTTAACCTCAAGAGCCACTAAAGCATCTCAACGCAGCTCATCAAGCTGCTCCAAGTGGACCAGATGCTCTTCCAATGCAGAAGTCTCTAGTAAAAGCTCCATAGCTAGCTTCAACGAAGGGATTTCGCATTCAATCGGTAATACTGACTCCACCCCATGCACAAGCTAGTAGGGAGAAAAAATGGTGGAAGTCTTAACCACGGTTCTATAGGCCCACAAAGTAGGATACAACATGATATGCCAATTATTCTTGCTTTGTGCGATGGTTTGTTGGAGAATGGACTTAAGTGACTTGTTCACTTCTTCAACTTGTCCATTCACTTGAGGATAATAAGAAGAGGAATTTTCTCGCTTATATCCTAACTTCGAAGATGACTCTTCCATCATTTTGTTCTGAAAGTTCCTTCCATGGTCAATGAAAAGCTCCCTCAGAATGCCAAACTGGGTGATAATTTGGTTAAATACGAAATGCATGACTGTTTCACCTTCAGATTTGATAGTGGGCATAACCTCTTCCCATTTCATGAAATAATCAACAGCCATAATAATATGGTGGTTCCCCCCAGCCGAAGCTGGTTTACAATCCATAAATTCGACCCCCACTTGGTGAAGGAAATGACAGTGATAATCGGATGCAAAGGGGTCGAATGCGAGCGCATATTACGTGAAAACACCTGGAAAGGGTGGCACATCTTGACCACATTAATGCAATCTTTAAATATGGATGAAAAAAAATAACCCGCTCTCAAAACTTTTTGAGCTGTAGAAATCGTAGATAAATGACCACCATATGTCCCTCTGTGGTAATCATTAAGCACGACCTCACCCTCCTCATGAGTTAAGCAAAGATGTAAAATGCAATTAAGTACCCCACGGTGATATAAAGTATCATCCACTATGAGGTAGTTCTTCGCTACATGACATAGTCATCAACACTCATCTCGTGAGAGGTGAGTAGAGACCTTCAATGTTTGCAAATAAATAATAATCTTCCCCTACCAAGGGTCCATGGTTGAGATGAGAAAGGTATTCTCATCAATAAGAGAATCCTCATGAACCTCTTCTTCATCCAAATTTGGAAAATATGATATGAGATCAACAAAAATTAATGATTTCTTCAACTTTTCCGCAACAAACTCGATATCAAACTCCTACAATATCACAATCCATTTATTATACTTTCTCCCAATCATCCTTCTAGCAAGGACGAATTGAAATGGATTGATGTGAGCTACGACCAAATTTTGGGGAAGGAGGATGTAATGCCTCAAACGCTGAATTGCATGGACAGTGGCCAAGGCTAGCTTCTCAACATGGGTATAATGAAGTTTTGCATCAATAAGGTTTTGGCTATGATAGTGTATTACATGCTCATGGAGATCCTCATCATCTTGAACCAATACCATACCAATCGTCTCTTGAGATGAGACCACATAAATCAATAAGTCACGGCTATAGTCTGGTGGACTAGGCATGGGGGACAATGCCAAGAATTTATTAAGAGCATCGAAAGACTCCTGGGCTTGCTCATCCTAGTAAAAAGGGGTGTCTTTCTTCAACAAACGCATGAAGCCTTTAGTCAAATTGGAAAACTTGACTATGAACCTTCGCAAGAATTTTTCCATACCTTGTAAATATTTAAGATGTTGAATGTTATGCGGGGGAGACAATTGAAGTATTGCCTCAACCTTCAAGGGATTGACTCTAATACCCCCTTTGGACATGATGCATCCTAGTAAATGGCCAACCTTTACACAAAATATGCACTTGTGAGTATTTAACCGAATTTGATAATTACGACATCTTTCGAAAACCTAACCGTTTTTGCATCCGGATAGGTTTTTGATTTTGTGTTTGACAATGCGAGGGTCTATTCTTGGCATTTCCTCATACTACCAAGCAAAAAAATCATGAAATTCCTTGAAAATATTGCTGTACTCTTTAATCTCATTGAGGGAACAAATTCCCCCAATGTAAATGTTCTCAATATTACAAGGATCATGAGAAATATTGATAGATATCATTGGTGACTGGTTAGCCATGTTACCTTTAGCAATCTAACTAGGACAGATTAATGGGACCATGGGGATACCAACTTTCACACTTAGAATCACCCTAAAGTCATCACACTCTAAACGATCAAGCTTAGGGTGGAAATACGATCTATGGTGCATCTTTCCCTAAGGTTGTTCTACCCAGACATAGCCTCAAGAATAGATTCATCCAATGAAAAAACATCATCAAGGTAGTCTTGATAGTGAGATGAATATACTACCCAAGCAGGAAGCACATAAGGGTCCTCCTCCTTTGTCTGTGAAGAGGAAGGAATAGGCTCTACAACATGATCAAGATTAGCTTCATATGCCACCAATGTTGCTGGAAATGGCACATCTATCTCGATAGGTATAGAATTACCACTTGACGTACTCAGCAAAGGAAGAATCCAAGGATCCTCCATATGATATGTGTGAAAAGAAACTGAATTCAATGAGCTCGAAGCATTACTAAGACTAGACCCAATCATAATTACAGGCATAGGACAACTAAAGGTTCCCATGAGAGAAGGATACGTACCCACACCCACATTCTCAGTTTCCGGATGAGAATGATAGATAGTCAGGATAGAAGCTCCCAATGATGCTTTAACACTTGGATTTAGGAAATATTTTTGATCAATAGTAACGATCTTCCCATTTAACGAAACACAAACCACTTGAAATAGGGAAGAGGCTACAACTTGTATACTGTACATCCNCCCCCCCCCCCCCCCGATTGGACCTCTAGGGAAGGAAGTATACTGTGCATTCGAAATGATATTCCATCAACAGTAGTCAACATGTTCACATATTTAGACAATGTGGGATAACATAAACCCTTATAGCAAGCCAAAGACATCATGGAAGTGGAAGTGCCTTCATAATTCACAGTGCACATGATGGTGTGGTTCAGACACTCTACATGAATCAGAAGAGACACATAGTAAGGAAAGCAAGGATGTATTCCATTATTTTGAAATTTGATCATGGAGGAGGAGTGATCATCACCAACCCCAAGAGCAGACAACAAGGCCTTTCTCTGTGAAGGACAAGTTTGAAGTAATTATAATGTGGACATTGCACAAGGAGTATGGACCAAATACTCAACAATTGAATAGTTTTGGGTGGCTCAAGCATTAGTATTTTTCCTCAAGTGATTCAAGACTCCCTTAGGAATGTGAGGTGAAACTTTAAGTTTATCTGTAGGATTTTCAATTTGCAAAGAGATCTCAGGTGGAGCAGGTTCTTTCCCAAGTTCTAGTTGTGATGAACCATAGTCTTTTGCATGCGTCACAACACTAGTATATTTCACCATGTTGATGCAACTGTGACCACTAGCGACATCCAACGGGTTTTGAGTTCCACTAGACGTGCAACCATGATCCATGGTCCTCGAGTTCATATTTTGATTATTTGGTAAAGTATTTGTTAACACAACTAGGCCCTGTGCTATGAACTTCAAGGCATCTTCCATACGAGGTCACAAGTGAGTGAGGTGGTCATCCCTGCACAACTTGCAAAGAAATTTTATCTTCCACTTAGGATTCTTGTCCCCTCGAGCATTACTATTGTTATTTTTATTGTCATTAGTCTCATTATCATTTTTATTCCCACCCTTATGATTATTTTTCCTTTCTTTTTATTCCTTCTAGGTTGCTAGTTACCTTTCAGGTTCGAAGATTTCAAGGAAAGTACATCCACCGACTGGGTAGGAAGGGACGAAGTCGTAGCTTGTCTTGACACAGACTAGTTAAGCGATAACTGGCTCACTTGTTTCGTAATCGAATCCACAAGTTTTGTAGTTGCAAAGCCAACAATACCATCGACATGTGGCCCAAGTTTGAACTTGGGGTCGAAATTGGAATGTGGAGCATTAGGCATGATTTCATAAGGAGCCCAAACTGAGCATAAATGAAGTCCAACTGTTGGGTCCTAAAAATATCTTGGTCCTAAAAATAGCTTGGTCCTCATTTTGCACTCCAGATGTGGAAACATCCTTTGCGATATAGGGAAACAATGACTTGAGGAAACACTATAGAAGAAACTATGGTAGTATAAAGTCTTTAATCATCCTCTTCTGTCTACGCCACTCTTGAATATGATCCAAAATGTGGGCGGATTTGTCTTACCAAAATGTCGACAAGAGTTCTGTACCAGTGTCGTAACGCATGGGTAGCTGGAAGTGGTTAATAAAAGTCATCAAAAGGTCATTAAATGAATAGTATGTCCCTCAAGGTATCTTTATATACTATTTCGTGGCAAGACCCATGGGGGTGCATTGAAATAGTCTCAAACAGATGGAATCGTCATTCAAGGAATTTGAAGAGCACTAAAGATGGAAGGTTGTGACGTGCTCACCAGGATCTTCACCAGACTTACCTTTGAATTTGGGAAGTCTAAAGGAATTTTGGTAGGAATTGTTGGCCATGCTCGGTTATGAGATATGTGATCATTCGTCAATATCGACAAATCAGGTAGATTCAAATTCGCAAGAAAAGCGATCCTAGGTTGAGACGGTTGGTTCCATGCTCCGTGATAGGACTGGTTTGCATAAGTTTTATTGCTATATACATCATGGTCTTAGCCAGTGGGATAATAACCTCCTCCTATTTGACCCATATAGGGTTGCATGTAAGGACTGTGATTTGGAGTACCTTGAGACTGAGATGCTAAAAATACATAATTAGGTTAGTGATAGGTGGGTTGATACATGGACCCATAAGGTTTGTAGGTTTGTTTGTAATATGGTCCATAATAAGTTCCATAAGAGGTTCCATAAAATGGACCATTAGATGGTCCATGGGAAGGTATATGTCTTGCTGACACATAAGGAGGCACATGGCCCTGTGATACTACGATGTTATTAGAAGTAGAATGGGCATGGCTAGTAGTCGAACTCCGACCAAAAGGCCCACTAGGGTGAAGAAGAGGATGCATGCTCAATTTTTTTTTTGAAGGGATTGGTTTCGAAGATAATGGAATTTGTGAAGGAATATAAATTATGCCCTCAATATTCACATGTCTAGGTTCTAGTCCTTGAATAGGAACAATAGTAGGGATGGAACCTCCACTGTAGGGATGGAAGGTGTAAAATGACTAGTGCTACCAAACCTCTCCGCATGGAAAGGAATGGAACTTCCCACAGGCGCAGTACCAGGGTAAATATCTGACTCGACACGGGGTGTTGGGCCACTCTTGGGAACATCAAGAATGCCATGCCTAATAGTGCTAGTGCTTGTGGGTTTGTGGTGAGTCTCATCGCCCGAAAGCCAATACCAATGATTAGGGTGTGTGTAATCTATGAATCGTGAAGGATATTCTTGTGATGGTATAGTCAAATGATGACCAGACCCTAATGGAGTACCATATGTTCTCGGAGGTTCATCTTCCCATACATGACAAGAAAGGTCAGGGATCTCCAGGATTTCATGTTCATGGTCACCCATGGTGTCTAAATCAAAGTGAGAACTAGCCCTCCTAGACTATCTGTTTCTCTCTCCCAAAGGAGGAGGAGACGTAGAAGGTGAAATCCCTTCTAAATGAAGAGAATGACGAGGTGTCATACCCGGATCCACAATGACTAAAAAAAAATAAAAGACTCAATATAGCTACGCAACCCTAAGCAAACTAGCTTGCACAGAGCATAAACCTAAGAAAATATAAATCCAAACCACAAGAAAACAAAGGGTAGGATAAGTGAGCTACCGAATGAAGCAGGTATGCCTCACGTAGGAGAGGCTTGAGACCCCCATACACAACAAGCAGAGTTTCATAACCAATTATAGCAGCCCTCATCTTCAATGGATATAGTGACTATGTTGTCCTACCCCTACCTGGCCAAGACACTTGCAGAATAACCTCTGCAAATACCCCCTCGATAAACTAGGTAAGAAAACTAAGGTAAACTCAATGTAACCAATGCTCAAGTAGACAGCTGCAAGTGGGATCAACCATATGGGTAGGGTATCAAAGCCCAAAGCTTTAAAGCACAATTGGAACCCCAAGGGTGAACCAATCAATACCTCAAAGGCCCCTAGATATGAATACAATCCTGGAAATATTTCAAGTGCTCACAGAAAGTGACTAGGGGTCATCCCAATCACAATCGCATGCACTTCATCGTGCTTAATTCTCATGTGAGTGGAACATCCTGAGAAGCACTAATTATGTAAAGGGTTTCACACTCTCACCTAGAAAGACACCTCCTTGTTTTGTTTCGTGGTCTTGGAGAATTAACTCACAATGAACTATTCCAAGACCCTAAAACCTATTCTTGTTGATTCATACTATAAAATAAAAGAGTGTAATTCATTTTATTAAGCATTGATTTTAGTTGCACGTGATTACTCAAAGGGTAAATGGTCATGCAACTAATGAAGTTATGACTCAACAATGAAGTAAATATGCAAACCTAACAAGCAATGCCAAGTGCAATGTGTAGAATGAACAACAGGGTATGCCACTACATGAGGTGCAAGATTTTTCCTTCAAATGCAAGTGCAATTATTCCTATATGAAAATATAACTATAATAACAACAAGCAAACCTAATGCAAGTATCATGCTAATGCAAAATGAAAGAGATGCATAAGTATGCAAAAGAAAAAATATTTTTGTAGTTTTTGCAATAAACAATATATGAAAGCAAATAAATGACTCTACAACCCCCAGACCCTGCAACCACTCACAAATGGTAGCCAAGCAAGGCACCAAGGTAAAATAAACCTAATGCACTAATCTCAAAAAAAAAAATGGATAAATGGATGACAAGAACAAAGCTTACAAAATATACAAAAAGAAGTCTCTTGTAACACCCCGGTTTTGACCCCATTTGCATTAAATGTATATGATGTATATATTGTAATTGATCCTGGTGTGGAGGTAAAGGAAAAATCCCCACCATCAATTTAATGGTCTATGTTCTGGCAATTAAAAATCATTGCCGATGGTATTTCATGCTAGTCAAAATATTATAATTTCAGCATCATGTAAACATGCGATTTAATTAAAAACCTAAACCAACTATGTCAATGCAACAAATAATGAGATGGGGGCATGATTTCCTAAGGATAAGGAGGGGGGAATATTTAACCTTTGGGGCCAATGCATAAAATCCAAATGTCAATGGGAGAACCCATTAAACAGTCAACTACCTTTCTTATATCATTCACCCAATCATTTAATTCTTCTAGAAATTGGTTGAAGTAGTTATTGCATGGGGATGGGAAGAGTATGGGCAGGAAATTTGAATTTGGGAAAAACCCATTTTTGGGGAAAATCAATTTTGACTTTTGGGGAAAGAAAACACCCAAAAATGGATGCCCATTTGGATACATCCATGTTATTCATTTTTTCCTCACGCAAGAAAGCTTGGGAGTTGTTTTACCTCCACGATTTTTCCTGTGGTATGTTCTCCTTCACGATTTGGGCTCCTGGGTGTTTTCTTCATCATCATTCACCCATGATTGAGGCTCTCTCAAGCGGCTGGGAATTTTTTGTGAGTGAAATTCATTTTTTGGTTTCTCTGTGTGTTTTTCCCTCACCTAGGCAATCATTTCTTCATTCTCTTGGGATGTGGATTCGTTTTTGTAATGATATGTGGATGGGTTTCTTCCCCCAACTTTTTTGTTCCATTTTCCCCACTGATTTCCAAGCTAAAAATTGTTTTTCAATTTCCTATAGATTTGGAGGAGAAACCATGTTTTCTTGGGTGTAGTTGAGTTCGTTTTTTTCCACGTTAGGGCCGAAACGTCCCTGGGAAATCAAAGTTTTTTTAGGGGTTGTTCTTACCCACCTTCGTTATTAATTTTGTTTCCAAACTATTTTCCTCAACCTAGAAATTGTGTAATTGTTATGTATGCCTTTGTGCTTTGGTTTGTGTTGAATTGGGAGTGGAAATGGGGCTTGACCAACTTGATAAACCTAGTGTGTGAAAGACCCTCACTAAGGGATCTTGAGGGTTGACTATTCCTTACTACACATCTTGAATAGCACTGGAAGGGAATGCATAGCATGATGGACTGTACAATAGAGAAAGGGATGATTCCTTGTGTTGGGTGTGTACATGTTGGGAAAGCCAAGTCAGACCTTGTGTAGGTGTCCATAGCTCTATGGTTGAGCTCACTATCTTAGCAAACAAGCCTTTCCATCCCCTTGGTAGTCTGATAAACCCAAGCACAGCTTTGGCTTGACTGAGTTTTGACATATCTTTGGCTATGTGTGAGCCTGCTAGTGTTCCTTATTCCTTGTGGAAATCATGCCCAGCTTGGGGGTGCAGTGCTGCTGAGAGATTGATGAGCACACTGGCCTATGGTTGGGTGGAACATTGCAGCGACATAGCTGGTTGCATATGAGTTTCTTCATAATATAATTATTCTTGTGTTTAAATCTCTACATTTACTTTTGATAATGAATTACAATGAACATGTGAATGAATCGAATGGATTTGCTTCCGATGTGTGTTAAACATTTATGTATCTTTGCATGTTCTAGTTCAAAGCATTCCAATTTTTATTATGTGTATGTTCATGGGGCTAGTTCCCTGGGTAGATAGTATTATGGTAGCGTCCTCTTTGCTAGTCGGAGGGTTGGGGAAGTTACATCTCTGGTCAGAAAAAAGGGGTGTATACAAACACTAGAAGTGTCCAAGAAGACTTAGCAATCATCAAAACTCATCACGGGGTAATCACTTAGTGAAATGATGTCATACTAACCTTCGTTCATGGGATATGAAAGAATACCCGTAGTTTCACTAGATATTGATAATTACTTACAAAAATCCTTTTGTTGAGCCCCCCTTGCAATACATATTTCCAATTTAAAAATGCTTATTTTTACAATATATTCTTTATTTTTATTAGAAACCCCTTTTATACTGCCCCAATACCTATAAACACCACATACCCTATTCCCCACCCCCCAATACCTACAATATATTGACCTTATTTTTCATAGATAAAAGACCCCCTTTATGAATGAACGTGATAAGATATTGCTCAACAGTGTGAATCCCCCGTGGAACTCACCCAGCAACACTTAATCCTCCAACTAAGGCTTCAAACCAAATCATACACGATTTTTCTCAGTAAAAGAGCATATATACACAACTGTTCAAGGAAAACCCACATGTATACGGGAATGTGAAAGAAAAACTTGCATACAGGAAGAAAAGGGCAGAAAAATAGGGAAAACAGACAAGCTAAGACAAAATTTACTTCTTCAGAACCCTACTAGGAAAACATGCCCCCAGACCCGACACAGAAACACAGAAACTTCCTATGGCTTGGGGTGTACCACAGTAAACAACTAGACACCATAAACCAATATTTCCCAATATGCAAAAGAAACCAAACATCTAACACTAAGGTATATCAAATCGTACCTTGTTTCGGATGGTTGAAGTAGATCCCCGTTGATCTTTTCCAATTCATGCTTGCATTAACAATTCGCTCTCAACAACAACAAACAAGACAAGAATTCTCTATAATAATATGTTAGACCTACTCTAGCATATATATTCAACAATGTATAAACAATTAAATACATTCATGGATACAATACTCATATTCAAATGCACATTAATTGGACAGGAAAATATATTTTTATTAATAAAATTAGAGATTACAAGAGTGACAACCTCTGTTGGCACGTCTACGAACTGGAGAAACCAAGTCCTCCACCTCGGCCTCCACCACCTCAATCCTCCATCTCTCGATAGCAAGCTCACAAGGCAAAGGCAAGCTTGGGAAGAACACAAAGTGCTCCAAAGGGACAAAGGGATGTAGACTCAAGTATAAGCAAACTAAGGCAACAATGGACTATAGTTTCTTTGCTCGTTAATTCCTCTTCTTCAATATATCCAAGGGGTTCCTTATATAGAACTCCAAAAGGGTAATGGAGGGTCGAATCCAAGCGTTCTCAAGGCATATGGAAGGCCAAGAGTCAGGATCTTCGGACTGATATGAAGAAAATTCCAAATTATTTTTAACTTATGCACACATCGCAATGTACATGGGTTTGAGGTCAAAAGTCGCATGTACACGCGAGTATGGGGTTAAAAGTTGCGTAGATCAATAAACAAGAATTTTTTAGGGATGATATTGGAACATCAAAGGATAATATATGTCCATGGGGTCTAAAGAGTTTGTACAGGGACAGGTAAGTCCATAAATATGTGATCAACCATGTGTGGTAAAATTAGCTATAACAATACCCTCTCTTCCAGGCTGTGGTTTTCAGTCGCTTGGCCTCTTCTTACCCTCATATGAATGTAATATTCTTTGACTGGAAAAGAAGAAGGTCTTGCATCATCCAGTGTTTGTTTGGGAAAAATTCCATTTGTTTTGACACTCTTACTTTCTTCAAGATTATCCTTTATTTCATCTTTGTCTTTTGTACTCTCTCCAACTTTGTAATGCTTTCCATTCCTCTCAGTGTCATCTATTTCCTTGGTCTATTAAGGAACAAGGTTGACAACATTAGAATATCTTTGCAATAAACAAGGATAGTTCCAGGACTTATTCAGAATGCACAAGTGTACAAGTACCAACTTTCTCAGTGTCAAATGCAGCTTATAGTGGTGGAAAAAAAAAGCTTTGAAGACAATTCCAATTATTTGATAGTTATAATTAAGCATGATTGTTGTAATTTAACGTAGTAAACTGAATTGTACCATTGCACAATGGTTTTTTTATTTCTTGTACAACAAATAACTCAATGAAAGATAATACATTAATGTGTTTTGAATTCTTAATTTGAATTTGTTAGATTGGATTTTCTTATTTTGCACATGAACTTGGTTATTGTTGTTAGCTATTGAACATCATAAATAATTTGCTTCATTGTTTTTCTACTGAGAATTTTTTATTGGATTCTGCAGGAGTGAACTTAACTAAGTGGGCCATAGAGTATGAAGAGCCTATTGCTGAGGATTTTCCATTGATTATGAAGAACCTGATGTTGAGGCATTCAAGCAACTAAGTATGGGTTAATTGAAGATGTTGTGGGATCTAAGTATGGCTTAGAATCCAAGTACAAGTGGGATGCTTTATCCATTGTAATATTTTGAGAATTCATTGATGTACTAGATGATTTTCATGTAAAGTTATATGGAGATAGGTTTTGATAAAATTCATATTTATTGTGATACTTGACATTTCATATAATATAATTTGTGCGGTTTAAAATGTGTATGGTTGTACTTTATATTATTTATAAGTGTTTTAATTAATTAATTAATGTGACATTGCATAATTCACATGTGTAATAGATGATGATAAATAATGTATGATTCTTTTTTTAATTTAAACAAAAAATCATATTAAAAATTTATATTGATTTATAATGGACATCATTAAAACTACTAAAATATAATAACCACACATAAAATCCGTACAGGTGTGCATACCGTACAGGTGTGCAAAATCCGTACAGGTGTGCAGAATCCGTACAAGTGTGCATACCGTATAGGCCATGCAGGGAGGCCATACAGCAGGTATGTAGGGTCAGAAAATTCAAATTTTCCTTCAATTTTTCAGGTTTGATTTGTAGGTTGAAGTTTGTCTTCAGCAAAGCAAAATTTGCCAGATGTGATGTGTAATCTTAGGAGTTAATTTATCTAGTGTTGAAATCAAAAAAATCAACAAGCATTCCGACATAGCCATATACTATTCATAAGAAGCATGACATGTTTGAAGCATGACATGTTTGAGACTAACAAGACAACTGAACAATGTAAGGGCCCAAGTAGGGGGATCTAAGCTCTACCTCAACAGATATAAAAGCAACAAAGAGGTGGACAAAAAAGAATAGTTGAAGATGAGAGATGACAATGAGACACTCTTAATGGAAATTAAAAAGACAAAAACAAAGATTTAAGGATATCGGTCAAGAAGTCCAGCACCTAAGGTGGGAACTAGACAAAGTAGATGATCACCTAGTATTAAGCTCATATGCTGATGCCAATACATTTAGTAGCTAATGATTTCAGTGGAATATTCTTCATTTAGGCTACTGATAATGACAATAGCAGTCAATATTATGCCACTTAACCACCTTGGTACCTGCTAGATGAAACATGGTCCTATAACTCAAATCATTGAATTCTACTACATGTTCCAAATGCAAATGTCTACAAACTACCATAATCATGTAAAAAAAGAACAATATTGTTTTCCATACAGAAGATGTATCTTAAGGAAACCATAGAATTTGTTTGTTGGGTTTTTTTATACTTATTATAGAATATTTTCAAAATGATTCATATATTTAAATACAATTATACTTAAACAATGGCACAAAAAAATACATCAACAAATTACAAAGAGATTACCTTAGAAATATCTCTCTTCGAGGAAAATCAACAAATTAGTGAACTTTTTCTCTTATATTAATCAAACACTCAAAACAAGTGTTTACAACCTTGACTTGCTAGACTGTAAATCACACTCCATTACATGATCATTATACACACTATACCACTTGCAATGTATTATTACATTGTACATCATGTATAGCCATTACATCTTATTTATACACGTACATCCAATACAATCAACTACTCATTAGTGACAATACATAACTTCCAAACCAATTTCAATTATTTTGTTACAGTTGACATGAATGGGTAAATTTTTGTCGATTTCTCATTCATCTTTCCAGTCATTCCATTGAATTCATGTTTACCAAGTCATTTTCCTTCGACCAAACAACTTCTTTTGGTCATCCAGCCAAGTAGACTTCCACCAACTCTAGTCGAATTAAACTAGTTAATTATTGGCTTTGATAGTCTATATATGGAAATAATATGGCATTCCAAACATTATACCACTTGTGTAACAATGCTAAAATTCCATTCAAAAAAAATTGTTATGGAGTGTTTAGATCAATTTAAGACCTAACCTGGCTTCACATAGCTTCTAAGAATTATTATAATCCTTACATCCCATTATAAGATTAGGACTTAGCCTAAAATGAAAATCCTGTGAGATATGATACTTAACCATTTGAATATGATAACTCCATTTATGATTTATACAACACTATAATAGTATACAAGTTTTAATTCTTATGATACATTACTTGTTTTCAAAAGTTGATGTGGCATGCGTGCCTTGTTGTATGTTACAGTTTGTGTGCTTAACCTATAATTCCGTAATGGATGGATTCGTCATGTTTTAATAGTTTAAACCCTCTACTTACGAACCCTATTTTGATGCTAGTGTTACAAGGTTATGGGTCTTACTTAGCTTATGTAAGCTAATGCATTTCTTAACCTTGTATTATTGCAGGTGTCTTAATAAAAGATTACCTGCCCCTGCATTCCTAAAAAACTAATGAGCCAAGCACCAAGGTTACATTAAAGTGATTAAAGGGACACAACGATTTCAAAAATTATTTAGCACCACAACTATGAATTGATCATTTTATACTATGCTTTGACCTAGCTTAACTTACTTATACCATGGATTTATCCTACTAACAAAATGAGTTTAAAATTTAGTGAGTGGGTAGTAAATTTCAAAGTACATGGAGGAAGCTGAAAAGGTTAAAGCACTGACGTGAAAGGGCTTGTGGTGCCATCCAACTGGATTAAGGAGTTAAACCCTATGCAAAAGCCCAAGGTTTTGGTTATTTTGTGTTGTTGACCTAGTGAGGAGAGCTAAGGGCTTTTGACCCTTCCAGTATTTGAAAACAAGTTGCACTCAACCACATGACCTCTCAAAAAGCATTGATAATGACTCCACCATTATGATGCCTTTGTTTCTCTTGGTTGAGGCAATGGTAGCCAAATCTTATAGAGTCACAGTCTTGACCTGTCATAGGTTCCATCGCAGAGAATTCAAAGATGATGGTAAGTTTCTTTTTATTATTTTTGTTTTTAGTTTGATGTAATTTATTTTATAATGTAAAATGCAAATGTTTAAACTCTATCCATTGTTTGATTGGTAGGAGCTTTCGATGGTCACTTGGCTTGAAAGAAAGAGTTCGGGTCGAGTTTACTTGGCGCCAAAGGGTCCTAGTAAGACATATGTACCTTGAATCCCTATGGTCCTTGATGGTATATGGTATGAAATTAAAAAGGGAAAGTTGGAATAAGTTTCCTTTTGGTTCTGGCTTCGTTTGAGAGATAGAAGGGTTTATACGAGCCCCATCCGTTTGTTGGTAAACACTCTTGTGTTTTGTCTCTACAACACTAATGGCAAAGATAAATGAACATCTTTTTTTTTAAATCCTTCGCCTAAGATAGTGGTTTATAGTGATTGTATTTTTAATTCCATTTTTTGTTTATAGACCATGGAATATGTGTGGTAAGTTGTAATTATGCGATTGTTTGAAAATATTGAAACTATTACTGTAATATTTTAACAGGGTTTATGGGAAAAATAGTCTCTGTGATTTTCGGTTCTAATTTGTTTAATCCTTCAAATATATGAGTTCTACTCTGTATAAATGTTAATTTTTTTTAATATTATTTGAAATACTTTTTGTTGTTTGGTTACAAAGATTACATCCATCATTTTGTTAAAGAGATACCATGCTGGTTTTTAAAAGGGTTATGATGTTTCTTTTTTGAACTTAGGGTGTGTTCGTTGTTGGTTTTAGTTATTAAATAAATTCCTAGAAAATTAGCCTTACAGGCCTTGAAACCTTCACCTGTGTTAAAATTATTAGATAGAAAAGTTTGTTTGATTTTACGGTTAAATCAAAGCTACTATTTCGTTAATTGTAAACGTTTAACCCTAAATCATTTTTTGAAAACGATAAGACTTTCAGTTGTGTGAAATTGATATTGGGTAAAAGAAATTATTCAAATGTATTTTTACTTTTGTGGGTATTGATTCCTCGACTGAAAACCATGGTGTCTCGAATCTAGTTCTATTGTTTGTTGGTAGGTTATATTTTTTTTATTTAGGGCTTCACTGTATTTAACTATGGGAAGCCCTAACTGTAAAAATAATATGTTGTTCAGTTAAAAACGATGATATCTCTGTTTATCCTCTTGGTTATTTTTGTATAAATTCATAAGAAAAATACAAGAATGCTAATCATTTATTATTTATATATACTACTTAATATTAGGTGAAGCTATATATAGTAATATGGTACTGTTTCTAAATAATAATAAAAAACAGCCTACAGTTTCTACTATGAAAAATTGTTTAAGCAGTATAATTAATTTCTCCTGTATCTAATTTATAATTTATAGAAATTTATTTCGAAAACAAATAATAGTTTTGGAAGCTTTCAACATGCATGAAATCCTTCAGAAATAAAGTGAAAGCAAATTAGTGATAATAAACCAGAACAATATAGAACCTATTAACTTTCGAAGGGGACAAATATCCAAAGAATATTGTTCCTCCCAATCATCTCCTGAAAGCAGCCAAGATTACTTGCTTTAGGACCCCGAGCCTACTCACTGAACTACCAGGATGGAGATACTCTATAGAGAACTTGTTATGTCCTCTCTGTAACTCAGCGGCCACACTTGCAGTTAATACTTCAGCAACTCACTTTAGCTTTCCCCTCATCGAATTCCTCTTGTGTTCCTAGCATTTTAGTTTCCATCCATCCACAAGGTTCTAGTATCTAGAATGTGCGTGAGCCTCTTGCTCATTCGATAGATATAAGCTTGACTAGATATTTGGGTCAATTTTTAATTTAATGAGACACCTCCTCAGTTCCTCCTTTCTTGGGAACATGATCAAAATTTTAAGGAATTTTCCTCATGCATCAGCTAGAAAGTGAATGTTGTTGCTGCCATTTGTTATTTTTTCCTTCTACACCGGATCATTCCTCCCAATGGGTCAATGAACACTCTTCAACAGTCCTCTTTGGATAGTTGTCTCTTCTTTTAATTATTAAATAATAAAATATTCAATTATAGTCATCCTTGACCATCATTGGTCAACAACATAAAACTTTACAATAACTTTTAAAGTAATGTATTTCCAGAACATATATTTTTTTAGTTCTAGGTGGGTTAGAAACACCCCCTCTTAAGTTCAACATCATTGTCGGTGTTGCTTAAATATCATCTGAGTATTCCTAGAACAAAATTGGATATGCTTCCCGCATATTACTCTCCAATTCCCAGGTTACTTCATCTGGACTAAGGTGCTTCTAGTGCACCTTTACTTGTCCAATGGTGCGATTCCGGAGAAAAAAATTTCTCTTGTCGAGAATACAATTTGGTTCCACTTGAAAATCTCCTTCTGGTTCTACCTGGATAAAATTCCAATCGATTACATGAGTATCATCATGCACATGCTTTTTCAATATAGAAATATAAAATATGTTATGTATTTTGAGATTAGGTGGCAAAGCTAACTGGTAAGCCACTGGTCCAACTCTTGACAATATTTCAAATGGTCCACAATACCTGGGTGCTAATTTAGCACAACTCCCCAACTTAAAGGAGATTTTTATTGGTTTTGCCTTGACAAAACATGCTCACCTACTTGGAATTATTTTTGAGTTCTTTTAAGGTCTGCATGACTCTTTTGTCTGCCCTGTGCAATTTTCAGGTTGGTTTGTACCTGTTTCACTGTTAGTTCCATTATTTTAACAAGTCAAGTCCTAACATTAACCTGTCAACCGTATTACTTCATGAAATGGGAGTATTACACTTCCTACCATACAGTATTTCAAAAGGACTAAGTTTAGTAGAAGCTTGATAATGATTGTTATAAGCAAACTTGACTAAGTGCAGATCTTCTTCCCATTTGCTTGGTTGATATCTAACATACATCCTTAACATATCTTCTAAAATTTGATTTACTCTTTCAGTTTTTCCATCTGTTTGTGGATGATACATGGTACTAAAATTTAATTTACTGTCCAATACTTTAAACAATGACTTCCAGAAATTACGAGTAAACTTAGGATCCCTATCAGAAATTATCATTTTAGGAATTTCATGCAAACAAAAAAAATTTCTTCATAAAAATATCAACAACATTAGAAACCTTATAAGTAGTTTTAACAGGTGTAAAATAAGCTACCTTGCTAAGTTTGTTTACCACTACCATAACATAATCATTTTTATTTTTATTTTTAGTCTGTCTTGTTATGAAATCAATGCTGATAATTTCTCATTTCCAATATGGGATCGGTAATGGTTGCAATAGACCTGTTGGGTGTTGATGCTCAACTTTAACGTGATGGAATTCTATACACCTAGCTATATATTCAACTACTTCATTTTTCATGGTGGGCCAAAAATAATCTTTTCTTAGCATTGTTATCATTTTTTGGTAACCAAGATGTCTTGAGTAATGACTCTTATGTAATTCATTTAAGATTAGCAATTTAATTTCTGGTACATTGGGTACATATAATCTGTTTTTATACAACATTAAACATTTTCATTCAAACTAAAATCAGTTTTTATATTTTCAGATAAATTTTTTGTAACTTTTTCTCTTAAATTTTGATAATTTTTATCCATTTTTACTCTGTCTTCAAACTTATCATCCAATTCTTACTTACAACTACTAACAACGACTATAAAATTTATATTTCCATTTCTACTTAAGGAATCAACCACCGTATTTTCTTTTACCTTTATAGTTTGATCTCAAAATCAAATTCACTAAGGAAATCTAACCATCTTGCTTACCATGCGTTCATATTTTGTTGATCAAACAAGTATTTTAAACTTATGTTTTTAGACATTAATAAAAATATTCTACCGATTAGATGATGGTGCCACATTTTCAAAGCATGTATTATGGAAGACAACTCTAAATCATAGGTAGCATAATTCTTTTCATGTATTTTTAACCTTCTTGATTCATTATGCTATTACAATACCTTCTTGCATTAATACTCCACCTAAGCCCTCATTGCATGCATCAGTGCATACATCAAAGTCCTTATTTGGATCTGCTATTTTTAAGATAGGTGCGGTGGTTAATAATTCTTTTAAATTTTTAAAGCTTTCATCACGTTTTAAATCCCATACAAATATTTTTTCCCTTTTTCTCTAAGGACTTTATGGGATTCACAATCCTTGAGAATCCTTCTACGAGTTTTGGATAATAACCTGTCCCATGAACGATCATACTGCATACGATACATCCTTAGGAACATGCCATTCCATTATTACTCTTATTTTAAAAGGATCCACTGATATCCCTTCATTGGATATCACATGGCCTAAATATTGTAATTTATCTCTTAATAATTTGCACTTACTAGAATTAGCGTACAATTTTTGTTCTCTTAAAATTGGTAATATTATCTGTAGATGTTCATCATGTTCTTCTTTTGTTTTTGAATAAATTAATATTTTCATCGATAAGTACAACTACGAATTTATCCAAATACTTACTTAAGACATTGTTCATTAAACACATAAAAGATGTTGGAGCGCTCGTTATCCCAATTGGCATAACTACAAACTCATATTCCCGTAACCGATTCTGAATGCAGTTTTAAATATATCTTCATCTTTAATTTTGACTTGATGATATCTAGATCTCAAGTCTATTTTTTAGAATACCATTGCTCTACATATCTGATCGAACAGATCATCTATGTGGGGCAATGGATATGTGTTTTTAATTGTCATCTTGTTTAGCTGATGATAATCTATAGATAGGAGTAAGGTACCGTCTTTCTTTTTAACAAATAAGCTAGGTTCTCCCCAAGGCGATACACGTGGTATTATGTAATTTTTTTATCTATTAACTCTTGTAGTTGTATTTTAATTCATTAAATTTTAGGATATTCATCCGGTAAGGAGCCTTTAAATTGGGTACAACTCCATGTACTAATTCAATAGTAAAGTCCAATTCTCTCTTCAAAGGTAATCCTGGAATCTCTACCAGGAATACATCTAAAAATTATTTTAAAATTGGTATATCGTCAAATTTTAAATTATTTTCTTTATTCATGTGTTCATCATTCATTACATGTACACCAAAAACTTTGCAACCTTTACGTATAAAATTTTTCATTTGTAAAGCTGAAACATGTCTAACATAAACTTTTGTAGGTATTCCTTTTCCTATAATTGTTTCTCCTTTTTCATCTAAGCATGTAAATGTTTTCTCAAAGAAATTTAAAACTACTCTATGTTTTTTCATCCAGTCCATACCTATTAAAACATCATACGATCCTAGAGGTAATAGATTTAATTTCACTTGAGTTTTGAATTGACTCATAAACATTTCACAATATTCAACATAGCTAACCACCTTTCTCTTGGTTCATGTAGCTAACTGAACCAACCAATATTTTTCAAACTTATTCAAATGCAAATTACAACTTTCTGCTATACTAGGTGACACATAGCTTAAACTAGCACTTGGGTCTATCAAAATAGAAATGAGTTTGTCCTTTATCATACCTTCTATTTCAACCACAGATGTTTGGTGATCATTGTGTCGATTCTCCAAAGCTTCATTAATCCTAGGAATCTCGTTTGCTACGTGACCAATAGTTGCTTCTTCCCATATTGTATGCACATTACTAAAATTCATCTTCCTATTTGGACTATCCTTCGCATAATGAGGCCTCTGAAAATCCCAACATTTTACAAGATCTCTTTGTTCATTATTTTTAACGTGATTGTTAGGTATGTCTCTGTACTTTTCTACTCTAAAATTCGGTTGTGTATTACTTTTAAAGTCTGTCCCTTCATAAGTATTCCTAGGATAGTTTCTGGAATTATTTATGAAATTTCTGTTGGACTTAAATTTTTTCTTTGTTCAAAATTATTTGTTCTTTTAACCTTCCAGTTAGTTACACCTTCTCTTTTATTTCTACTTTGTTCTGAACATAAATTAGCCTTCCTCATTTCTTCCTCAAGGGGTTTTGGATTGTTCTATTCAATTATGTCCTTGAATCTAAAAGGTAAACAACCTAGAAACCTCTATATCTTAGGATTTTCATTGATGATATAAGGTACACATTGTAATAGACTTAAAAATTTACTACTTAGTTCCTTCATATACATTGATCCTAGCTTAAGATCGTAAAATTTATTAGCCCTTGAACTTCGTAATATTGTACAGACAAAATTTTTCTTTTAAAGTATTTCTTAAAATTCCTCCAAGTTACATACTTTTCTATAATGTTTTCATTCTTTTTATATCCTGCTACCATATATCAGCTCTTCCATTTGAGTAATATATGTTCTATCTTTCATCCCATCTGAGTAATTATAGATTTGAAAATACCTTTTCATCCCTGAAATCCATGCCTCGACTTCTTCTCCTTTTTCCACCTCACCATTAAACATTGGGGGTTTTATCTTCTTAAACTCTCCTAAAATTGCTTCATATGATTTATATTTTCTCTTTTTATGGTTGTTGTCACTATCACTACTTTCAATGGAATATTTATGTTTCTCTTTGTGTGACCTAACATTAATTTTTTAGGAGGAATTACTTTCATTATCATAGAATTTTAACTTTTTACCTCTATGCTTCTAAGATATAGTTCCATATTCAGATTCAAGTTCTTTTCTTTTATCATTTCCTTCATTATGTAAATTATCTAGCAATATTTGATTTTATTCTTCCTGTTCTCTTGGGATTCTTTCATTATCTTCATTAACATTCTGCAGTTCAGCCTTTAAGTCTTTTACGGTTCGAAGTAATTTAGATGAGTGATCATTTAGTTCCATGTATAAATTATCTGGATTATTTTGTTCATTGTGATGTGATCCATCCTTGACAGATGCCACTACTCCTTCCATTTCCTGCAAAATAAATATCTAGAGTCTGTAAAAAAACAATTTTTAAACATAAGTCATTATTTTGTTTTCCTATTTTGTATTGAGCATGCAAGTTGAGCCAAACTTCAGACCTAGTGTAAATCGTGCTTTGATACCACGTGTAACAACTCTAAAACCCCATAAATTTATTTTTGTTACACAATGTTTAGATCATTTTAAGGCCTAATATGGCTTCACATAGACTCTAAGAATTATTATAATCCTTGAGTCCCATTATAAACTTAGGACTTTGCCTATAATGAAAATTATGTGAGATCTAATACTTAACAATTTGAATATGATAAATTTGTTTATGATTTATATAACACTAGTATACCTGTTTTAAGTCTTATGATACATTACCTGTTTTTAGAAGTTGATGTGGCAGACCTTCCTTGTCATATGTTACAGTTTGTGTTCTTAACTTGTAATTTCATAATAGATGGATTCATTATGTTTTAACAGTTTAAACCCTCTACTTACGAACCCTATTTTGATGCTAGTGTTACAAGGTTATGGGTCTTACTTAGCTTATGTAATCTAATGCATTTCTCAACCTTGTATTATTGCAAGTGTGTCAATAAAAGACTCCCCCCCCCCTTTTCATTCCTAAACCAATAACGATCCAAGCACGAAGCTGACATTAAAGTGATTAAAGGGACACAACGAGTTCAAAAATGATTTAGCACCACAATTGTCAATTGATCATTTTACACTATGCTTTGACCTAGTTTAACGTACTTATACCATGTATTTTTCATACTAACGTAATTAATTTAAACTATAGGGAGTGGGTAGAAAATTTTAAACCATGTGGAGGTAGGTGAAAAGGTTAAAGCACCCACATGAAAGAAATCATGGTGCCATCTAGCTGGATTAAGGAGTTAAACCCTGTGCAAAATCCCAAGGTTTTGGTTATTTTGTGTTGTTGAACTAGTGGGGAGATTCAAGGGTTCTTAGCCCATCCAGTATTGGAAAACAAGTTGCACTCGACCAAATGACCTCTCAAAAATAATAGAGAATGACTCGACAATTACACTGCTTTTGTTTCTCTTGGCCAACGAAGTGGTTTCCAAATCTTATAGAGTCACGGTATCGACCTGTCACAGGTTCCATCGCAGAGAAGTCAAAGTTGATGGTAAGTTTCTTCTTCTTATTATTTGTTTTTAGTTCAATGTAATTTATTTTATAATGTCAAATGAAAATGTTTAATCTCTGTCCATTTTTTGACTAGAGGGAGGCTTCGATGGTTGCTTTGCTTGAAAGAAAAAGCTCGATTCGATGATAGTTAGCACCGAAGGGTCCTGGTAAGACCTATGTACCTTGAAACCGTATGGTCCTTGATGGTCTATGGTGTGAAATGAAAAAGGAAAAGCTAGAACAAAGTTTCCTTTTGGATATGGCTTCGTTTGGGAGATACAAGGGTTTATACGACCCCCCTCTGTTTGTTGGTAAACACTGTCGTGTTTTGTCTCTACAGTGTTAATGGTAGAGATAAATGTTTGTATTTTTTAATTTTTCGACTAAGATAGGGGTTTATAGAGATAATATTTTTAATTCCCATTTTTTTTTAGAAAACAATGGGGTATGTGTGGGAAGTTGTAATGTGGTTGCCTGAAAATATTGAAACTATTACTGTAATATTTTAGCAGGGTTTATGGGAAAAATAGTCACTGTGATTTGAATCGCTTCTAATTTTTTTAATCCTTTGAAGCTCTCAGTATTACTCTATATAATTGTTATTTTCTTTAATATTATGTGAAATAATTTGTGTTGTTTGGTTACGACTATTGCATTCATGCTTTTGTTAAAGAAGCACCATGCTAGTTTTTAAACGGGTTATGACGTTTCTTTTTTGAAATTAGGGTGCTTTTGTTGTAGGTTTTAGTTACTAAATAAAGTCCTAGAAAATTATCCCTATAGGCCTCGAAACCTCGACCTATGTTAAAATTATTAGATAGGGAAGTTTGTTTGATTTTACAGTTAAATCGAAGCTACTATTTCATTAATTGTAAGTGTCTAAACCTAAATCATTTTTTCAAAATGATAAGACTTTCAACTGTGTGAAATTGATACTGGGTAAAAGTCATTATTCAAATGTATTTTTACTTTCTTGGGTCTCGATTCCCTGAATGAAAACCATGGTGTCCCAAATCTAGTTTTGTTGTTTCTTGGCAGGTTATAATTTTTTATTTAGGGCTTCATTATATTTAACTATGGAAATCCCTAAAGCTGAGGTTCGAGAAGGAGGGTTTGGAGAAGTTTTATGCTAAGATTTCGGATGGCATTTCCTGGCCACTGAGGCCTTCAGGGAGCATAGGTTTGTCGGTTCACCAAGCGGTTTGCCCCCCCTGGGTGAACCCATGACGGAGATGGGCACTTCAAGACCCATTGTGGACAATGAGGCTGTTTCATCCGTAAAGGATAAGCAGGCGGGTTCATCCATCAGCCAAAATCCCAGGGTGGGGGGCTGCCTACCAAAAGCCCCCATCATTTCAACAATCTATGTTAGGTCAAAGAAGGTAAGTGGCATAATAGATCTCTGGAAGGAGAAGGCATTCATTGGAAAGTTTGTGGGGATTTGGCCCAAGGAAAAAAAATTGGTTAAATGGATCAGTAGCGTATGGAACCCTAAAGGCCACTATGACCTGCAGCTTGGCTCTAAAGATTTATTCACTATTATCTTCTTTAACCAGGAGGACCGTGATCGTATCTTGGAGGGCAGACCCTATTTATTTTTCTCAGCGGGCCTTTATCTTCTCCCATGGAAGGAAAGATTCAACCCAGAAACAGAAGACATGACTGTGGCCCCAATCTGGATTCGCCTCTTTTCTCTTCCACAGGAATATTGGGATCTGGAGACCTTGAAGGATATTGGAAATACTATGGGGGAATTTCCTAAGGTTTTTGAGAAAACTAAGGCCCAAAGGTATACTTCTTTTGCTAGGATTTGTGTCGACCTAGATCTCTCTAAAGAGCTGCCAGAGGCATAAACCTAAACTGGGAAGATGAAGAATGGATCCAACCCATAGACTATGAGCAGATTCCCTTAAGGTGTCAACACTGTCATGAATATGATCACTTGGGAAGGAACTGCCCCAGGATGGCTGCAAATACTGACCCAAGTGATCATCGGTTGAAGGGAGCTGGGAATAATTCTGATGGTTTCACCCAGGTTAAGAACTACAAAAGAAGCAGGGGCAATGGGGCATCAAAAGCCAAAAAATACATGGAGGCGAGGGACAATCATTCTAAAAATGATTTCGCGGTCCTTGGGGACATAGCAGAGGATGGAAAGCCTAAGGAAAAAATGGAAGAGGCACAACCCACCAAGGACCTCAGTGCCTCGAAAAGGATGGACACCCAATAGATGGAAATAGTGGAAGAAGAGGAGGATGCAGAAATGGAACTAGGTGAACTAGATCTTGACACGATAGAAGTGGAATGTGGGAAAAAGGGGAAAGGCTAGGTATCTAGAAGGAAAATTAAGCTCCCCTAAGAAGCAATCATTAATACTGGAGCTCATCCAAATTTGGGGATAGAACTAGACCCCCAAACAGGAAATAAACGGAAGTCTCCAAAGGAGGAACATCGCATAAGGAGGAAAAGCAATGCCTTACAAAAGTAGGTGTTAAGCTCATAGAATCAGGTCAATATCCAACGATCAATGTAGACTTCTCTGAAGTATCCAAAGTTTTCCAATGAAGCTAATCTCCTGGAATATTAGGGGGTGCAGCAACCTCAGGAAGTGGAGGACTCTCAACAGGAAAATTAAGTAGGAGAATCCTGATGTCCTCTTTCTCCAAGAAACTAAATGTAACTACAAAGGCTTGGAAAAAATCAGAAGTAAAATTTGAAAGGGTATCCAAGTTATGGCCCTCGATGCTGCTGGACAATCAAGGGGAATTGCAACTTTCTGGCTCCCCCAAGTGGTAGATCTCATAAACTGGTGCGCTAATAAGTTTACCCTCATGGCTGACTTCCAACACCTTGTTTCTAGGGTGAAGGGTACCCTGGTGAATATTTATGGCCCCAACAGCTTCCCTGAGAAGTAGGCCTTCATTTATTTCTTGGACTAGACCAACCACCAAGTGGAGGGGGCCCGATGGGTGATGGGTGGGGACTTCAACCTTATTGCCAACCTTGGTGAAAAAAATGGAGGCAAGCTAAGTCTAGACAAATACCAAGAGGCTTTTGGCATTTTCCAGGATCAAATCTTGTTCATGGATATAGAAGCTAGAAATGGCTGGTATACGTGGAACAACAAATGAGGGGGGGANCTAAGTCTAGACAAATACCAAGAGGCTTTTGGCATTTTCCAGGATCAAATCTTGTTCATGGATATAGAAGCTAGAAATGGCTGGTATACGTGGAACAACAAATGAGGGGGTGAATACTTGGTCGCCTCTCGCTTAGACAGGTTTTTGGCTTCAGAGACTATAGTCCATGGCATGGGGGAAATCATGGCTGATGTGCTCTCATTTGTAGGCTTTGACCATTGGTCCATCAGCCTTAGCTGGGATTGGACCTATTCCACTCTGAGGAAACCATTCAGATTTGAATAGTTCTATATGGATCATAAGGAATTCAAAGATCTTGTCCAACAGTGGTGGCAGGAACCGGTCCACCCTACAGGTAGTACCATGTTCCGCTTCCAGTAGAAACTCAATCTACTCAAATCCAAGATTCGTACTTGGAACAAAGAAGAGTTTGGAAAAAAATTTGAGGACAAGAAAATACTGATTTTTGAACTTGATCAACTTAGTCAAAAAGGAATGATAGATGGGTGGGATGAGGACATGCAGAAAAAAGAAAAAAACTTATGGGGTTAGCTGGAGGTGAGGGAAATATAGGAAGGAATCTATTGGAAACAAAAGTCCAAGGTCAAATGGCTACAGGATGGGGAAAAAAACACCGAGTTCTTCCACAATTTGGTTATTCAGAATAGGAACAACTCAAGAACTCAAAAGCTCAAACAATGGATGGTAGCAGGATCGAAACTTGAGGAGAGATCGAAGCGGAACTCACCCACTATTTTTCTGAGATCCTCAATGAAGATATCCATGATAGGGAGAGATATATTGCTCAAATCACCTGCCTTATCCCTTCCACTGTCACTAGGGAAGATAAGGAGATGCTCGTCAACCCAGTAACTCTACAATAAGTTGAAGAAGCTGTCAACCAGATGGCTCTAGGAAAATCCCTTGGTTCAGATGGTATCACTTCTAATTTCTTCCATTTTTTTCTGGGATATGGTAAAAGGCGAGGTAGTGGAAATAGGTGAAGAATCGAGACTAAAGAAGGGGGAATTAAAAGCATTTAATGCGATGTTCCTATCTCTCATCCCCAAGGAGACAGGTGTCGATAGCCCAAATAAGTTCAGCCCTATAGCCCTTTGCAACGTGATATACAAGATTATATCCAAAGTTATTGCCAATTGTCTGAAGAATCTCCTCCCTTTCCTGATCTGTCCAGAACAATCTAGCTTTGTTGAAGCGCACCAAATCGTGGATGGGGTCATCCTCGTTCATGAAGTTCTCCATTCCTTGCAAAGCTCAAGACAACCAGGTATGTTGATCAAACTTGATATAACAAAGGCCTACGATAAATTAAGTTGGCAATTCATATGCAGAATATTGGAAGCCTATGGTTTCTGCCACGACTGGGTTGAATGGGTCATAGGTCTTATTTCCACTCCTTTCTTTAGTATTATTTTGAATGGAGCCACAATTCGCCCCTTTAAACCTTCCAGGCGTATCAAGAAGGGAGATCCCCTCTCTCCCTTCATCTTCATTCTAATGGTGGATGGCCTGAGTCATCTCCTTTAGACCAAGGCAGAAAATGGAGAGCTGAGAGGCATCCGTCTTATGGATAACATGGATCCTTAGACTCACCAACAATTCGTAGATGACACCATGCTTATGGGGAACCCTTCATTCCAAAAAGTTAGAAGCTTCAAAAATTTCCTAACTCTCTTTTCCAAGGCCTTGGGTCTTGCAGTAAATCAGGCCAAATCTCAAGTTTTCTTCCTCAACACCACTCCAGCCACTCAAAGGAACATCCTCCGCATCCTAGGTTTTTCAAAGGGCTCTTTTCCTTCAAAATACTTAGGTGTTCCCCTTGGTCCATGAAAATTGAAACAAACCTCTTGGCTTGAACTCTTTAATAGAATGAAGCAGAAACTTGCAAACTAGACTCTAAGACCCCTAAACTTGCCTAGCAGGATGGTCTTGTTAAAATCCATCTTACAAGCGATGCCCATATACTTGTTCTCTGTTCTTTCAACCCCGAAGTCCATTCTCCATGAGATTCGAATCATCTAGCATAATTTTCTATGGGGTGGCCGGGAAGATAAGGAAAAATTCACCCTCATTAGCTAGGAAGCATTTGTTGTCCCAAGTTGAAGGGGGGGATGGGTTTGAGAGACCCAAAAATCATGGCTAAAGTCCAAGGAGAGAAAGTTTGGTGGAGATGAGTTACCCACACATCTGAACCATGGGATTGATTATGGATCTCTAAATATGTCCACGACAGGCCCCCATATCAGTTAATTCAGTACAACGAAGAGCAATAGGGATCCCCCATATGGATGAAGGCCAAAGGTGGTTGACATTTGGTTCAACAACATAGTTTTTGGGAAATTCGAGATGGGAGGAATGCCAAGTTCTAGGAGGAATCATGGAACCAACTTCCACATTTAGGTGATAACCCAAGATGGAATCCAATTCAAGAATTAACTAGGGAAGGGGGCAGAATTCATGTTCACCACTTCTGGTAGGGGCACATTATTAACGGGAGGAGATGCTGGAACTTCCTCAATAAGTCGAACCAGATAGAGGTAGAGGACTAAGATACTTTCTAGGAGGAAATGAGCATGTGTTGCATACAACCCACAAAGGGACAAGATGTGCTAAGATGGGGATATACGGACAGAGGAATGTTTAACATCAAGGATGCTTACAACATCCGAATTGAGAACCACGCTGAGGAAGAGGAAACATGGAAGAAGATATGGACTCTAAATTTATGGCCCAAGGTCAGTCTCTTTGCTTGGTTGGTGGTTAAAGGACGTATCCTCACCTATGAAAAACTTCGGAAGCATGGTGTCCTTGGTCCTTCCCAATGATGCTTATGCTCCCATGTGGAAGAAACCACCACTACTACATTTCGATCCAAAATCCGACGGAAAAATCCGACGACGCATGGATTTCTCTTTTTAAACTTACCAAAAATCACAAGGATACATTTTTTTTTGTAAATGTGGCCACAAGCGTCGGTGAAGCGACGGCTATTCTCATAACCGTCGGTTAAGCGACGACACGTTAGTAAGCGTCGCTTAAGCGACGGTTAAGCGACGACGCTTAAGTGTCTAGATGTATATGCTAAAATTCTACACAATCTCACTATGTATTTCAATACTTGTCCTAACATGAATAAAAACTCCATGCTTGCACTCATAGAACACCAACTAAAAGGTGTGGCCTAAGCCTAGTGCTAGTCTTAATCTAACTCTTTGAAGGTCTACATTGAACTCAATCAAGACCACTCTAATAGTTCCACTTCTATGTTTATTACTACTCTTGACGCCTTTCCTTAATCCCTTAGATGGAATTTTACCCTTTGTGGTATCTACATAATTTGAAGTGCTACTAGTCACAACTTCATTGAGCTTTAGGTCAAACTGTCCAACAATATATTGTTATTTCACCAAGCTTTGAACATCTATAGAACAAGGAACCTAAAGAGGTATTCATTCTCGATTTTAATTATGGTTTATTATTATTTTTAGACATGAAGTGACATTATTTAAGAGAACCACTCTAGGCCAACTCTTTCTTCTCACCTTAGTTGAGAATTATGTTTTCCCTTTGTATATATGATCACATGTTGAAATACCTTATGCATTTAAAGTCGTTTATCTTTCCAACCACACCTCCTTGTATCCCTCACTATTGTTAATGACCCAAGAGGCTACTCAATTCTATCATGACCTTTTATTTACCCATACTTTCTATGTCAAATATTAATTGACCACTCCCATCCTCAATAATGTCATTCAAAAGAACCTCATCTCCCATGACATTGTATCCTATATCCATCTCCTCACCACAACCCATCCCTATTCTTATCACTTGAGGTAGAGGTAGGTACGAAAAGAAGAGCCTCATTTGTTAGGGAATAAATTTTGCACCATTACCCTTTTCCATTGGCTATTTTCAAAACATGATGTCTCTCCCTTCAATAATTTTAATTTTCTATTAAGAATATTGTATCAAAATTAACCTAATGCGTTTTATGAACCACACTATAATATTTATAAGCATTTTAAAAATGGCAAAACCCATTGCATTTTATATAGTCATTTATATTGTCCATCACATCAATTTGAATAAATGTCTTCCCCTTCATGTGTTTGGTGATGGTGAGCACAACATTTTTGTTTAAAATATTTTGTCATATTTGTGGGCATGCGTTCCATTTGGGTTGACACTTGCATCCTCTACCACTGTTGGTGTTTAGACACCCTCGAATCCTTTGAAAAGATCAAGGTCGAGTCCAATGGACCCCTTATCCATTAATATGGACATTGTCTCTTTGTCGGGATGGCCTCATGTGGCATCCGTTGTGTAACCCCAAAAAATACCCACGGCAATAAAATACACCCAACCCTTGATCCAAAGACTATAAATATCTTGGCTGCAATATCTATGGGTTAACTTCTTTCCAAATTCAAAAATTCATTCGGGTTGCTTTTCAACTGCCAAATCGAGCTGTATTTGCACTACATAGTCCGTTTGTCCTCTGCAAAGATTTTTTCCTGGGTGTGTGTACGGGTTTGGTTAGAAACAGTTTCCCAAGAGCACGCAGGCAAGAAGAAGAGCAGCTACAGGTCGTGGAATCGCTGGTGGAGGTGGAGGATTTGGGGTAAGTTTGAAGCCATTGAATCTGTGAGTTTTTGCTGGATCATTCTCCCTTTAAGGTATGGATGGAAAACACTTTGTAGGCTTTATAGTTTGCACACCATATGTTTGATGAAATTCCTAAGAGAGCAAACCCTCACTATTTTTTATTGATACTATCGGTACTCTTTGAATCTTTGTTGTTTATATAAAAATAATGTATTGTCTTATTTTTAAGGGGCAGTCCTTTGTTTCTCTGGATGATGATGTATGTAAATCTGTAGGAGTGGTCACACACTTAGCCAGATCACATTGTTTCGGCCTCTTCGAAGCCTCCAAATTGAAGTTTTGTGCTAACTAATGTTGATGTTTTGTATAGAAGCATAAATTCAACGCACTTGGCTATGTGTGAAACCCATTTCCTGTAGGAAAAGTGATTTTCTTTAACTCGTATATTGAATCAAAATATATTAAAGGGCTTCCAAATAGCCACATTTATCATGAATGGGTTCATTTGGGTGTATATAAGTATTGAATGGAATATTTTTTGAAATATTAGATGAGGCTCAAATGGGTTTGAAACTGGATATTTTCTCCTTAGTATGACCTTGTTTACCCATCATGGCCTTGGAGTTTGTAAATGATTTTTGTTTTCCTTTTCACATGGCCCATTTGAATTAGTGAACAACAGACAGTGATACCTACCACTAAACTGCAATGTCAAATCCATTTTGTAGCCACAGGTTAAAGACATGATCACATTATCAAGGAGAGTTGAATTTGATTTCTTTTAAAATTTTAGTTTTGCTGCTGTGTTTGAAGCAGGGTATTACTTTTAAACATCTATATTTAGTCACTAGTCGAAGCCTGATCTAAAAGGAGGGCCCATTTGTGTGATGGATTTTGAACTGGCGATGCTTTGAACTCAAACAAAACTCCATGTTTTCTAGGCACCTGTGTTAGCACCATGGCTTGGGAGGCCCTTACTGTATTGATACACAAGTATTATCGATTGGGGTTGGGTTCTTAAATCAAGTAGAAAAATAATTAAGATCTTTTTATTACGATCATTTAGCGTTTTCCAGCAATTATAACGATAATATTTAAAATATATATTTTTTAACTTTTTAAAAAGAAACATAGAAGAGAAGAGAAATGAAAAATTAGAAATAACAAAATGAAAAAGGTTGGAAAAAGTATATCTTATTATTAATTTAAACTTTTCCAATTAAAATAAAAAATATCAATATTTATTTTTATTTTAAGATTATATTAATAGTAGTCATTTATATATATTATGTACTCAAAATAAAGATCATTATGAAATATGATATGAGAAATTACATTGAAATAGGCATTATATCTTCAATTCGGGCTTCGGTGATGGCTTTAAAAGACATCATACATACTCATGCAAATTGTTAAGGAAACTACCACTTGCAGGTATACCTATGTGGGATTAAGTGTCAATGTGGAGGAGGATTATGGTGGAAACTGCATTATGGTTTCTATTATGGTGGATATATCCTTTGCTTTCATGCAAGTTGCATATTGAATATGCTAGTGAAGTATAGAAAGAAAATCAAAATGAGGAGTTGAGCTAGAGGCTATGATGGTAAAAGCATATAGGTTTGGGAAAATTCATCGTCTCAATTTATGGTCATTTCCCTTCTTGTTCAGAGAGAGTTGGAGTTGAAGTTTATTGCTCTTAGTTTTTTGAGGGTTTATGAGAAGCAAGAGCTTGTATTGCTTTTGAAGGTTGAAGACACTAAGATCAGGCTATGCTTGGGACTACCAGTAGACCACGAGCTTTGTTGTAAGGAGTAGAGGTGGATGAAGGGGAAAGGGGGCTCAACCAATGTCCTAAGATGATATTCGAGGTAGAGGACTTTATGATTGGTTATCTTCGCGAGACTCCTACAAGAATTCATAGGGAAATCACAAAGGTCGAGGAATGGGCGAAGTAGGAGAAGGAAGTGACCAGGGAAGACATCTACTCCATGGTTTTTAGATGTCGACAATTCCAGGATTCAACATATGAAATTCTTTAGGATAATATGGCTCTACTACCAAATTAAATCATTTCGAGGGAGAGTGTTCTTGGAACACAAGGAGGAAACGAAAGAGATTATTCTCCAATTGGAGGAGCTATAGGAGTTTTATAGAGAGATGCAAGCCCAAATCAATTTGATTGTAAAAAAAAAAGTTAGCCATTTTGGAACCAAAACTAGAGAAATGGACAACACTCCTTTGGCCTTCATCTCTGAGGTGCCACTTATTTTGATTCTAATGATGAGGAATTTTGTCCATAGTTTGTTTTATGTAGATAGTTGGTATTATGTCTTAGCTATGTCAAGTTTTTGTTTAGTATAAGTAATTCTAGTTTTGAGATTATGTTTATAGGTACAAGGGTGTTTGGGTTTGTAGTTTAGACATAGGCTCTTCTAAAACCAAAATGGTGATAAACTCTAATATTTTGTTTTATTGATTGTCATGTTTCACTCACAACCAACAAGCTATGTAACTCCTTATATGTTTCCCAATTTAATGTAAAATATTTACATTTTGAATGTACCATGGATACTTTTTAATGCGACTGCCTCATGATCGAGGGGCGATTTGAAATGCAACTGAGGGTTTGGAGACCTGGAGTTCTTGTCGAGTTGGGTGAGGGGTTTTCTTGGTACCGAAGATGGAGTTATGTGGAAATGACATCTCCATTGCCGTACTCTCCGGGCATTAAACTCACCAACAGTACACTGATTGACTAATGGTTAACTCGGGTCAAGGGATTCATCCTCTGTGTATAAATTATGCCATTTTGTGCTTGCTGATTCTAAAGTCTTGGTTCAATTCCCTCTTCTTGGTTTAAGGATTAAATTGGGGCATCATTTGTCGAGGCTTAAAGGAGAAGCATGCATTATTGGAGAATACAAAGAATGGTTGCAACTTTTTAAGCTCTGCACTGGAGAAAATAGAGAAAATGAGTTATTTTTTGTTTCAGTTTTTTTTTCTGTAATCATTGAATAGGATTGATATTTGAAGGTTTTGGGTGCATGGATGATTGGACAGGAAGATAACATACTTCAGGAGCAGGTTAGGATTCATGGAATTGAAAGGTAAATTATTACATGAATTTGTGGATAATATAATGTTGGGTTCTGCTAGGATTTGATATTGAATTGAAATGAATCAAATTGAATCAGATACATGAGGACCATTGGGTTTATTTTAATATGGTCATTTGATTGAGCATTCGTCTGTGACCATAAATGGGTCATTCGTCTTATTATCAGAGTTTATTTCTGTAAGATTTTTTGTCTAGACAATAGTTTTTGTTGTGTTTTATTCTGTGTTATTTGCTCTCTTGTGCTGCTTATGTTAATAGGCCTTGCAGGCCTGGTGATGTGAGTTACTACAGTTAGCTTAGTTTGTTGTAGATGATCAGTGCTAAAACCTAATACTCGTGGGCGGGGAGGGTATTGAACAATTTTCCATTTGGCCACAGTCCAGTATCCTCTTTCTCGTTCATGTCATGCTTGTAGCCACCCTACCTCATTCTCTTTTTAGAGATTTCATTGGAAATACAATGTTTTCTAATGGATGGGGTATCTAGATCACCTTAATGGATCATTTGGTGTAGGAATTAATAGCTAGCTCACAAGACATAGGTATAAGGATCTCAGTTGGAAGATGAGATGCAGGGGCGTATTCTAAGCATCTATTTTCCAAAATCACTTGACTTCACAAATCTGGGTGTTGGTGAATAAGGCGGGAAAGCAACTGTATTTTATTCTAATTTCTTGGAACAGATTTTGATGTGATAACTTCTGCCCTATTTTAGATCAAAATTTGATCTGTTAAGCACTATTTGGGGTAACTTGGTCATAATGCTATGCAAAACATCAAGGAATAAAGTTATACAACCGACATTATAAACTACCAATTGAGAAGGATCTTGGTCTCTAGGACAAGTAAGTTTTAACAAAATCAACATTACTTTCCCGAGAGTTGGTCTTTAATATTTAGCCACTTTCTTTTGGTGAACAATAGGAGTCTGGTCAGGTATAGATTTTTCATTTCAGTTTTGAGTGACATCAGCTATGAGGCAAACGTTATGCACATTCTATATTGAAATTGTTGTTTTATAAGAAGCATTAACCTGTCACTGTCAACCTGATCACATCATACATACTCCTACCTGCCTGTTGAATCATCTAGCGGTATATGCTTGTTTACTTGGATTTCACTGGTATCACATATTACTTGACATGTGTTCCATTTTATTTTTATCTCAAGGCTGAGTATTTTCCTAGGCTTTTCAAGTTCTTGCTCCTAGCTTGCATGTGCAATTTCATAGAGGAAGTCTCATTCTATAGATTTCTTGTTAATTCGATCCTTGTAATATGGTAGCTTCCTTTTACCTTTTTTATTTGAAATTACAGAGATTGCATTTTAGTGATGAAAAACTATAAGTTTTTAACCGCTGCATTACTGAATAGGCTTAATCTGTGCAACATTTTGTGTCTTCAATGACTGCCAACAATGTATTCAGTAGGTATACCATGGAAATAGAAACTAAGAATAGAGCTTCTAACATGCATACAGTAAAACTAAAATTTGAGATTACGGTGATAGAAGGAACAATGCCTGCATTCAAGATTCTACTATCAATGAAATGATAATGAACTCACAAAATATAGAATGCACACATTAACGCAAGGGTTTATCATTTATGTGGAGAAAACCCTCTTGGGATGTACAAATTCCACTTCCAAACAAATACTCGGTTTTATTGAAGGCCATTAATGGTTACAGATCTCTCTATCTCTGATTCATTGCATTTGGTTACCATGTCTGCATACAGATGGTTTTGAGTCTCCTGCAACATTTGGCTGTGAACTCCCTTTCTGTTTTTCTTTTTCAGCTGGAAGAAGAATGGCCTATTTTTTCCCTTGGCCAAGAAAGTTGTTGGCCAAATGCCCATTCATTGGCTAGGTAGTTATGAAAATGTGGTGCCGAAATGCCTTGTTGATTGGGATTATTCTGCCAATGCATTTGGAGAGGGCCATGTTGACTGTTGGCTTCTTCTAGCTAGATCTGTTACAGATCAGACCTCCTCAATTTGACAGCTTTTGGTTCCACAAAAGTTCAATTGAGTTTGGTGGTAGTTGCATTCCATGCTCCAATTCTCTCTGGAGAAAAAACACCGTTGCAAGACACATTCCATGGTCAGCCTCTCTTTGGAGGCAAACCAGTATTTGAAGATTCGGCTCTGGAGCTTAATTATCCTGCACCTGCAGTTTGTAAGTGTGATTACAAGTTACTTACTTGGATTGATTGATATCTTGGCTTGATTGGATGAAACCAATTTTTTTTGGCTCATCTATACAAGCATTAACTAGAAATGGATTTCCATCTTCAATCAATCTATATTTATGCTGTAATTTGAGGTTATATGGCCATGTGATCCCACAAATAAGTGATGTCAAAGGTTATGTCATAGACATCTAATGGGACTACATCACAATCCATTTCATCAATGAAATGAACTTATATTCCAAATTTAATCTCACATTGTCTTGCAGAGCCATTGCAATGGATGATGTTCTGGATGCTTGTTGGTATTTAATCCCAAGTTCTGCACTAACACCTATGAGATTGGATTCTTCTGAATTCACTGGATAAACAATGCAGTGACCTTCTTCAACATCTTCATTTGAATCTTGATGTTGAACAACTATTCTCTGATGGCACTGCGTTTTTTCAAATCATCCTCATTAGCTGGTGGTTTTTCAATTTTGTATGCTCATACAAGTGATCTTCCCATCTAGTTTGGAGTCACATTCTAATTCTTGTCCCTAAATATTGGTGAGAGCTTGCTTCGATGCTTTCTTTCTATTTCTAGGATGCAATTCCAAGGGAAATTTCCAGCATTTTTTCTTGGTATGGCCATCTATACTACAATAATTGCAAATAGCAATGATTCTCACCACTGTCCTTCGACTGAGCAGCTTTGTAGGTCATCCTCCTGTCATGTTGTTGGGCACCATACTTTGTGTTTCCTATTGCTCCATTCTGTGCTGGTTTTCTGTCCCTTCTTAAAGGGATCATCAAGTTTCTTTCCCTCAAAGAGGGCTAGTTTCCTTTTGATTTAGCCACACAAGGCTCCTTGGTGTTTCATCAATAAGTGCTGGTCTTCCAGCTGGAGGCTTAACATAATGGATTGCTTCCTGAATTTGGTGGTGTAGTCTTGGACATTTTGACCATCGCTTTGGTAGAATTATTTACTATTGCCATTCAATCATTTGTTCCTCTTGATAGCCAATGGGATACAATTGTTTTTCCAGGAGTGCTTTGAAATCCTCCTTAGAAGCCAATGGGGCTTTCTTTTGCTGTTTTGAGGGCTACATGTAGCTCTCCCACCATACTAATGCATGGGTAGTCTTTTTCAACATAGGAAAGTATGCTTTTTCTTGTCTTTGTATCCTTGGATACAGAAATATCAAATATACCTCTATTTTCCTGAATGAATCATTGAGCTTTTCAGCACCAATGTGTCCATCATAGGTTGGTATATTGATCTTGGCTTCTACTTTGAATGGTGCAATAGAAGGTTAAGAAGAAGCCATGCCATTAATGGAGGTCTCATGCCTCTTACCTTTGGTGTCCTCCTGGTCAGGATTCTCTTCTTCATTCCTGGAGGATGCAACAGTTCCTCTTTCTTGGCCATTGTCTTCATGAGATAGGTCATCATCTCTCTTGGGTCTTAGCACAACAATACTTCACTCCAACAAGGAAACCTGACCTCTGGGTCCTCTTGGCATTTCCTTACATGGGGAGACCCTTCATTTTTTGCTGTTCATGTCTTCCAACTTTTTCTGAAGTGGTTCTATGCTCTTTTCATGCCCACTCCTGGATTTACTATACAGGATTTATTTCCAAGTAATTTTGAACGTGGCCTTGATACCAACTTGATCTGAAATTACAGAGACTAAATTTTGGTGATCACTTCATATTGGATACAAGTTTTTCTAATGATGCATTCTTGCACTGATGTAATATCCACAATAATTCATGCCTTAAATGCCTGTCATCAATGTATTCAGCAGAAACTGAATTTCAGTGATGAAACACTTCATATTAGCTGCAAGCTTTTTTAAGGCTGCATTGTTGTACTAACTTAATATCCACAGAATTTCATGCCTTCAATGCCTGCCATCAATGTATTTGGAAGGTCTAATAGGAAAATATAAACACAGAACACAGTGAGCAAATAACGGAGCTTCTGACAGGCATATACACTGAATTCTGGAATTACAATGAACAGAAGTAGAAATGCTTGCATTCAAGAGTCTGCTGAATATAAATGAAATGATAATGAACACAAAAAAGACAGCATGCACATAGTAACACTAGCATTTACATGGAGAAAACCCTCTTCGGAAATAAAATATTCATTGGGAAACTGATACTCTTCTTTATTAAAGTAGATTATTGATTACAGAGCTCTCTATCTCAGATTCATAGTGCATTTGGATACTGTGACTGCATACTGATGGTCTAGAGTCTGCTACAACGTTTCAGCTGTGAATTACTCTTTTTTTCTTTTTCTGCTGGGAGAAGAATGGTCTCTTTTCTTTTCACCCTACGTTTCTCCCTTGGCCAGTAAAATTGTGCGTCCACTACCCATCTATTGTTAGGTAGCTATGCTAACATGTCATGTTGACTGGGCTTATGCTGCCTCTGCATTTGGAGATGGTCATGTTGATTGTTGGCTTCCTTTGCTAGATCAGTGAGAGATCATTTGTAGTTTCAGATTCCTAAGACAACTTTAACAAGATCATTTTACTATTTCTTGTTCATCACTCTTTCTCCTTCCCACAATTCTTTTTGTTTTTTCTTTCTATAAAATCAAAGCTATCTTTAAAGGTTTATTATGAGTTTTCTTCAATCAATTGACTGTGGTGTGCTTGTCAATAAGAAAGAAAATATATTTCATTATCATTTTTGCATCTGTGCCAATTGAGTATGGAGGTCAAAATTTAATACCTTATTGGTAACACTTTTGTATATGGCATTTCTTAAATTTGGGTACAACTGCTATGGATATAGGTGGGCTATCATTTCATCTCAATTGAAAGACAAAACAAGCAAACAGTGTAGGAGAAGGTGAAAATAGTGATTCTTACTCAAATGCAGCTTTGGAGATAAATTTTGATTAGGCTAGTTAGCATTGGTCTTTAATTAAGCATCAAGGTGTTAATCACTTAAGTGATATGTTGGTGCATTACAATCAGGTCTGAGAAAATTTGTTAGGATTTCATCAATTTGAAGATGAAATGTTATACATCTCGAGATTGTAGGGATTTTCTGTCATTCTTCTAATTAATAGTATGAGTCAAACTTTGTGGTGTTTACTGGTTTTAGTGGCTCATATCTTGCTTCACTTTATCTCACTGTTAATAGTATGAGTCAAACTTTGTGGTGTTCACTGGTTTTAGTGGCTCATATCTTGCTTCCAATTTAGTAAATTTACAAAAGCAATAGAACTACATACACTCTAATATAGATAACAATTAACAAAGTTTAGAAAGGGCCAGTGAGCAGGTGCAAGGTACTAAAAGGCAGAATCTACATGTGAAAATTTGGTTACAACAAGCAACTTTCAATTTGCAGTTCCGCTTGTAATGCTCACATCCAAATATTTTCTGATCTGAATCTCGATATGACAAGCAGCGCCCAGGTATGTCTTCACCATTCCTGGACTGACTTGCTCTTGAATTGCTCTTCGCTTTTCTATAATCAATTCAATCACTTTTGCTGTGGAATTCTTCTTCTATCATGTTGTGCACAATTGCCAATAAAAAAACACAGGACATTACAATAAAATTATTGGGATTAGGACTATGTTGAGGTAGTAACTAGTTACTCTAAAGGGTCATGGGGTTAAGTGAATGCTCATTTGGTCTTATGGGACCTCCCAACATTCTTATGTGCATCACTGAAAACCAAACTCTTTGTCATGCCCATGTCACACCTATAGGCTATACTTGCATGCTTAAACTCCTCTTTGAATTATCTCAAGAAAGTATTGAGACACAGTCAATAAATTATTTCTTATATGCATAATATGCTAAGATGCCAGGAGAGAGACATTTTTTTATACCCCTAAACCCTCTGCCCCACCTTTTCTTATTTCATTACCATTTCCCATTTCTCCTTCCTAATAACATACCTCACATATAATAATCATAGATTTGTGGTCCTCTATAAAGTTCTTACTTCACAGGCTACAACTTTTGAGCGAGGCTATATTAGAGACAACAAAGTGCAATATGTCTAATCTATGTTTCCAGAACATCTAAATTAGACAAATGTTCTTTTAGTGTACAAAATGCCCAACACTTTACCAATGTTATTTAGTGATCTAGGTCACCTCATCCCTCAAGTAGGCATGCTTGTGGAACCACTATTATTGCGTGATTAATTTTAGGTCTCCGAGGGATCAATTTGGTCTTTGGATGATAAAGAACACATCGCTACTAGACCAAGTGGCATGTGGCTTCCTAGGGTCTTGCGATGTCCATATGGATCTAAGCAATCCTTCTGTAGATGTATCATCAAACAAGTATTAGGTGATCTTATACATGTGGATTATGAACATGGAAGCTAATTTTTTGTTACAGGGTCTTAGGTTGATGGAAGTTTCAAGGTTTTCTGGGCCATGTCATAGTTCTCTATTTTTATTATTAATTTGTTGCTATTAGGCTTTAGCATTACTTTTAGTTTTAACATTAGTTAGAGACTTATTACACAGTTCCTTTTGGTATTGATTATGATCTTCTCATGAACTTTATTAAATTATTAACCATTCTAATCATCTATGCATGCAAATAAAATTTTCTTTTGCTTTTTTTTCCACTTACAATTCTTAAGTTAGCATCAACTTGTCCATGAATTTCAAAAACATGTTCTTCTGATCGGAGTCTCCTCTGATGTATATAAATTTCGATTTCTGGCATTTGATGCTGACTTAAGAAATATGAATTGCTTTGGCCAATAAAATGACTAAGTAGTTCTAAAATAGACTTAATATTTTGTACATTGCTCTGTTATGGATGAGATTAGTGGTTGAGGAAAATGATATGAAATTTGTTCTTTATTAAGATTGTTTGACTTAATTTTATTGTACAACATGGAAAAGGGATATTGTCTACTGAAAGAATTTTCTCTAGCGAGCATAGTGTTACATAATATATATACAAGGACAAAATCATTGCTACCTTTTAAAGACAGTAACAACTTGCATAATGGGTATATCTAACATGTTACTCACCAGTCTGACCAAGTGTATGTTTGCTTGTCTGTCATATGGACAACAAGATTATATTCCCAACATGTTACTTATTAGTCTGACCAAGTGTATTCTTGCTTGCCTGTCATATGGACAACAAGATTATATTCCCAACAAGACAAATTTCCTATTTCTTATCAAATCTTTCACAGTGGAGTGCTTGCAATGATGGTGACTCAAGTTCAAAATTTAGTGAGCTAGAGAGGTGCCCATGACATGATAAAAAATAAGGGAGTGACTGCTGACTTTACTGATGATTTAGAGCTTCCTTATGCAAGTGCAAGGAATATTCTCCATGCTGCATATTTGCAGATTAGCTATACTATTACACCTAGTCCATTTCATTCACCTTTGAGAAGTCAAAGTCCATCTAGTAATATTCCCCCTTTTAGTAACATATTTGTCATTCAAATCAATAGAATCTAGATAGAAGGGTTTAAATATCAAAAGGGGATAAGAACCATGGTGGAAAAACCCTTACCCCTCTAACCAAATAAATTGTTTACAGTCTAAGGCTTTTATTTTATGGTTTCATTTTCCTACCTAGAGAGTGTGAATTTTCAACAAAATTTTCTAGTGTTTTATACATCACAATCCATCTAATGGAAGGAAACTGAGACTAGTGATCATTCTGGTGGAAATTTCTTGGAGGCCACCTTCTTAATAGTAATTTTCATTCCCATCAATAATCCAGACTCAAGTAGCTTGTAAATAAAAGTATTTGTTTTACTAAGTATGTCATATGGACTACTTTAACTAGAAATAATAGGAGATGCAAGGATTTAGGGTTGTTGGATGATCTACCAAATCAACAATCACTGACATAAAAGTTTGGAAAAGTACCAAAGAAAGAGATTGTAGTTGACTTTTAAATGGATCTCTATGATGAAAATGAAAGTAATTGTTTTCCATGGCTAGTTTGTACCCTAACAATACTGGAGAAAATAAGATCTCGTCCTTAGTATTTCATGGCAATTTTGTTTCTCAACGAGTAACATATGAGACTAGTTCTTCTTACAAAAAAAAAAACACAATACTAGTCCTTTCCCAAAGTATCTATATTGCACATTGTTTCTTATCAGAAAATTTACTTGAGAGGATCAAAAAACGTGGCATACTGTCATTGTAAAAAAAACTGACTTGTTTTTAAGAAGGGATCACATTGAGAGTGCCTCATTTTATTCATCTATATAGTTTGTAATAAAAATATGCAAGGCAAAGTTTTCTTTTGTATGGAGAAAAATTATAAAGATCATTAGGTTCCAAATTCACAATGTTTGTAGGACATTGGCTACTTCTTTTGTCGATATATACATGTGTCCATGGTTGTTCTCTTTACTGGTACATCTACTAATAAAGTTTGTCCTTGTGTAAATTTGTAGTCTCAAACCTTCGACTAGAAGGTTGATTTTTGTATTTCTCTTTTTGTCTAATCTTTTACAAGAATAGAATCACGTGTCTTCATTTTTGTTGTTCTATGTTATCATAAAATTAAGGAGAAGATCAATATTGTTATTGGCATTTCATATTTTGTAAACTAGTTCATTTGTTTTGATCTTTTAAGAAAATAATTGACACACATAAATTTGTGATTAAGGACCATTCCCTCCGATAAGCCTTCCAACAGTTGGAGCGAATTATCAACTCTACAATGCTCTTTTAGGGTAATCTGGCATTTGTATTTTTTTTTAAAACACTTATAGCCATCGGTTAAGTGACGGCCTGTAGGTGATTTAAAAAAAAAAAATACAATACCATTGCTTAACCGACGTTTAAGTTTTCATACCCCGTCGATTAAGCGACGCCTGTAGGTGTAAATGTTTTTTAAAAAATTTCGTCACCGTCTCTTAACCGACGCTTACATTTTCATACTCCGTCGGTTAAGCCACGCTTGTAGGTGTAAACTTTTTTTTTTAAATTTCGTCACCGTCTCTTAACCAACACTTACGTTTTCATACTCTATCGGTTAAGCGACGCCTGTAGGTGTAAATTTTTTTTTTTAAATTTCGTCACCGTCTCTTAACCGATGCTTACGTTTTCATAATCCGTCGTTAAGCGACGGGTTTCATTGGTGAACCGGTGGCCATGCTGTAGAAGTGATGGCCTGTAAGTGTTGGATAACCGATGATTTACATTTAACCGATGGTAAACTGAGCTGTCGCTTAACCGACCGATTGGAAAGATGTTGGATAACCGACGAAAATCCACCAACGCTTAAAAAATCATAGTGTCGTACATGCGATAGGGAAGTGTCAAAAATCTGACAATACGGCCGTCAGATTTTTGGTCGAAATGTAGTAGTGCACAATCCATATTCTAGATAGTTTCCCTTTTGCAATTGATATTTGGGATAAAGGAGCAATGGGTTTTCAGAAAAGTGACAAGAAGAGAGCCCATCCGGCTATAACTTTGATGGAATGGAATAAAAAAACCTTTAAAAATAGAATAATTAGAACCATATGGAATGCTTTACCTGGAATGATTATGTGGTGAATTTGGAAGGAAAGGAATGGGAGGATCTTCCATGACAAGCGAACATGCACTGAGAAGGTCTGGCAGACAGTGAGGGACAACCTTCTCTCCTCCATCACAAGTATGCAATGGCATGACGAGGACAAGATCATTCCTGCTGATGAAATACACATTGGATAATTTTGGGGTCTAGACAAATCTTGGTTGGATGGGCTCCACAAGCACGACAAGGTCCTTCAACCCTCCATCCCCAACTCGTGGTCTGCTCCTCTGCTAGAGGTGTTTAAGCTCAATTTCAATGGGGCCTCTAGGGGAAACCCGAGGGACGTAGGCTATGGGGGACTATGTAGAGATTCACAAGGAAGGGTAATTTTCATCTTTCTGGGGACCATTGGTCTAGACACCAACAATTCCATAGAGCTCAAAGGTATGATTCAAGGTATGAATTTCCTGGTGCGCAACAATAGCTTCCCTGCTATAATAGAGGGTGATTCCAGTATCATGATTCAGATAGCAAGGAGGTTAGCATATGTCCAAGTCAGTAACCAAGTGTCCACTAGCTGGAGGTTAGCTAGTCGATTAGACGATCTTCGTGGCATGCTCCATGCCCACTCAGCGGTTTCGTTTTGTCATGTAAGATGGGACGCCAACAAGGCAGCGGACCTCCTTGCGAATGCGGGAGTCGAGGCTGAGATGGCACACCAATGGGGTCCTATCGAGAACTTTGAAGTTTATGACTGGGCCCATCATTGGTGACAGATGGCGGTGCATGATCTTGAGGGTGGGACAAAGGTGGCATGCCTAAATGAGGCGATGGTTGGAAGTGACAAATGACGTGAGCATGCCATGAAAGACCACCTTCAAGATGCCTGACCAAATTAATGTGGTAAGTGAGAAAATCCATCGAGGGTTGTCCTTGGCCATTATATTTTTTTTTGGAATTGCAGGCGAAAAGGCGGGCAGGATGGGGAGTGATGGACGAAATGACTGGTCATTCATTTTTGGCAGTGGATCCGCCATTGATAAGGGTATGAGGGAGATTGTCTGCATCAGAGCTATGAAATTCTCAAGGTACACTCCAGACCAAGTAATGATGCTGCCTTTCCCTTTTTATTGCATGACCCTCTGTTCGACCCGTTTTCATCACTCAGACTTGGCCCTAGCTGCTAGGCTCCACTGGTTCTCCCTGTGGCCCTCCATTCCTATCTGTGTGTGGCTCTCTATTTCATATCTATCGTTTGCATTGGCACTGTTACCTCTCCTATTGGAAATGGCCTCAAAACATCTGATGGTTAAGGGAAAATCCCTCAGTGAGTCTTCGGCTGAGCAGGGTGCTGCGAAGAACCCACGTAGGGCTAAGCGAGCACAAATTCAAGCCCAAGAAGAAGCATATTTTTTCAAAGACCATATCCCTCTAATTATCCACTGGGATGTGGAGGGCCAGGTCGAGGATCTCTGTTACACTATAAAAAACATGCCTAAGGAAGGTCTCCAGCAGGAGGTGGCAGACTGGGTATTGGATCCCGGCTCCACTGTAGATCGCGTAGCAGCCTACGACTGAATCCTTATGCAATACTGGGTTAATATGAAGCTTGTGGGTCACTCATACACGGAGTGAGAAGTGAATATGGAAGGGGACAAGGAACCAGTCAGAGAGTGGAAACATCATAATGGTGAATGCCACTTAATTCACCAGAAGGTGGATATTATTGCCTCCAGGCTTGGGGTCTCCTTCTTCGCAGCTAGTAAAGGTCTCAAAGAGGTGTCTCGCTCGCGGGATAACTATGGAAAATGTGGCAAGAATAAAAAATGGATCCCATCTCCCTCTCAGCTTGATTCAACCTCCCCTGGTGCGGCCCCAGCCCCAGCTCAACTGATGGTATCCTACCTGCCCTCAGCCTTCCAGAAAAGGGTTTGAATTCCTGTGTCTATTGTTTCTTTCGTAGCTCTTCTTTTCGGCTTGTAAAGTTTAATGTTCCTTTCAGTTTCTTCTCGATATGTAATATGGGAATCCTTGCAGCCCCATTTTTTGAGAACTTCTGGCCATGCTCAGGGAGTTTCCCCATCTCTATTTTTGAAGGATAGGGCTTGTGTGCTTGTTGATAGTTTAGGACTCAGTTCTTGCCCTAGAAACTGACTTTAGCTGCCTAGGTCCAGCACTGCGCTGTGTTTTAACATGCCAGTTGTATGATAGTCTTGTTTTTGTATCACTTGTCTGTAATGGCTTCCTATTGTTGTAATATAATCTCTTTATTTACAAAAAAGAAAACTATGGAAATCCCTAACTGTAAAAATAATTCGATGTTCGGTTAAAAATGATGATAGATCTGTTTTTCCTCTTGGTTATTTCTATATGAATTTATAAGAAAAATATAGGAATGTTAATCATTTATTATTTATATATACTACTTAATATTAGGTGAATCTATATATAGTAATATGATATTGTTTCTAAATAATAATAAAAGATAGTCTACAATTTCTACTATGAAAAACTCTTTAATCATTAGAATTAATTTCTCCTGTATCTAATTTATAATTTACAAGAAATAAAAACTTTCCTACTTTATTTTGAAAACAATCAATAGTTTTGGAAACTTTTAGCACTCATGAAATCCTGCAGAACAAAATAGAAAACAAATTAATCATAATAAACTAGAACAATATAGAAACCTGTTAAATTTCAAAGGGGACAAATATCCAAAGAAGACCATTCTTCCTAACCGTCTCTTGAAAGCAACCAATACTACCTTCTTTAGGACCCCCAATCCTGTTCAGTAAACCACCAAGATGAAGATACTATGTAGAGAAATTGTTATGTCCTCTCTGTAACTCAGTAGTCACACTTCTAGTCAATACTTCATCAACTCACTTTATCTTTCCCCTCATCAAATTCCTCTTGTGTGCCTAACTTTTCTAGTTTCCAGCCATCCACAAGGTTCTAGTATATAGAATGTGTGTGGGCCTCCTACTCATTCAATGCATATAATCTTTCCTAGGTATTTGGGTCTGTTTTTAATTTAATGAGCCACCCACTCAGTTCCTCCTTTCTTGGGAACATGACCACAATTTTAGGGAAGTTTCCTCCTGCATCAGCTAGAAAGTGAATGTTGTTTCTTCCATCTATCATTTTTTCCTTCTACACTAGATCATTCGTCCTAGTGGGTCAGTGAACACTCTTAAACAATCCTCTTTGGATAGGCGTCTCTTGTTTTAATTATTAAATAATAAAATATTCAATTACAGTCATCGTTGACCATCCTTAGTTAACACCATAAAACTTTACAATGACTTTTAAATTAGTGTCTTTCCACAACATAAAATGTTTTTAGTTCTAGCTGGGTTACAACTTGTTTTATTCTATGCATAAACATGAGACTTAAAACATTAGTTCACTTAAATAGGAATGCAATCCCATTGTTTCCCTACACCAGGGAAACTTTGTTGTGCTTACTGACTTCGTTGATCATTTTGTGGCATTCTTCACTGCATCTACCTTTTCTAGTAACACCTTTTTGTTCTCCACCATCTCCCTAACAAACTGATATTAAAAATCAATTTGTTTCATATTTGAATGATATTCATGATTCTTTTCCAGGAATATTGCACTCTAACTATTGTAATATAACCTAACAACATGATGATCAAGCCTAACATCTGAAAAAAATAGCTGCAACCAAACAACCTCTTTCCATGCATGAGTAGTTGCATGCATTTAATATTAGTAGGAGGGAAAATTTTAAGGATCTGTACTTATTCAAAAGTGTATAAACCTTGGTTAATCTTACCAATTCTTAAAATATCAACTCTAAAATATTTGGCGAAACATTTCTAAAAATATTCAATTTCTAAGGATTTTATCGGTTTATATTAATTTTAACAGTGAAAAAACTTTACCCCATCAAAATTGGGAGAAATAGGGATAACAAAATACAAATTCGAAAAATCTTTTTTTGGAAAAAAACATGCAAAAATATCCCATGGGATAAATTTTTCCCCTAAAATTTTCCTTTCTTATTAGCCGACGATGCAATAACCGATATCCTTCTACTCATCTAGTTGATTTCTCTACCAAATATATTAAACACATATTCGCTAATCAATCATCTATGTTCGATATCTCCATCCCGTTCAGAATCAACAAAACCATGTACATTGATTTCCTTGTTGTCCTCAGTCTATCCTTTCTAACAGATTAGAAAATACATCACTATGCACACATAATTGAATAGTCCATTGACTACAGTGTAGTGCTCTTTTATAGGTATCGAATTATACCTGCTTGATACTCCCACTACATGGGTAATATCTATTTGTTTATATACCATAGCATATATTAGACTACCAAAAACACTAGAATAGGGCACATGTAACATGTACTCATTTTCTTCTTGTGTCTTAGGACATTTTTAGCAGATAGATTGACTCCCATAAGAATAGGGGTCCTTCCTAGTTGACTCTCTTGCATGTTGAAACACTTCAAGACTGTCTCAACATATTTTATCTGACTTAACCAGAGCCTTATACTTACACAATCTCTCTAAATTTCCATCCCGAAAATGAAATTTGTTTCTCTAAAATCCCTCATGTCAAACTTGTAGGATAATTGTTGTTTCACCTACTTTATTAAATCCATGTTATTTCTTACCAACAACATGTCATCAAAATATAGAACCACATATATAGAGTGAACATGGACTTTATTTAAATACACACAATGATCATCCATACCTCTTACAAACCAAAATTGTTGGATATACGTATCAATATTTTGATACCATATCCTAGGTGATTGTTTTATACCATATAGTGATTTCTTAAGCTTACATATGAGCTCTTTTATCTATCCACTATAAAACTTTCAAGTTTCTTCATATAGATTCATTCTTCAATATAACCATCACAAAATGTTTTATTTACATCCATTTGTTCTATCCCAAGATAAAATGATACAATTAAGTACATTATTACCCTTATAGAAGTTATCTTAGAAAAAGGTAAGAGGATTTCAATGAAGACTCCCTCAAGTTGAGAATGTCCTTTTTCCACCAATTAAGCCTTATACCTCTTGACATGTCTTTCTGCATTCAACTTTATCTTAATCACCCATTTACCACCAATGAGTTTCCTTGCATTTGGTAATTCCACTAGATCCCATGTTTCATTCTTCTTCAAGGACTCCATTTCTTCTTCAATGGATCTTTTTTAGAGTGTACTCTTTATTGAGTTGATCTCTTCCTTTACAAACCTGGTATAATATTCTATGGAAAATAACACAAAAGAAGAGTGAAAGTTGTGTGGACTATACCTCTTAGGTTTTTTCCTTTCTCAACCAAACCTCCTCATGTCTAGAGTTGACTATTACACCTCTTTGTCGAATTCATCCAACTCCCTCAAATATATACATTTGTCATTCATTTAAAACACTTTCTTTTCTTGTTGCTTTTCTCTTTTATACTCTACATCCCTAGAATTTCCTCCCAGTTATTCGAATATCACTTCTCTACTATAAACTTATTTCCTCATTACTGGGTTCCATAACTTATAACCTTTCATTCCATCCTTCCACCCTATGAATATGTACTTCTCCGACTTGATATTGATTTTAGTTCTTTTCTCCTTCGGTAAATGCAAAAATCCATCACACCTAGACAATTTGAGATGTGTAAGAGAATGTTTATTACCAACCCTTGCCTCATATGGATTCTTGTTAATTGGAGGCATTGATGATGAACTATTTAATAGGTAACATGTTGTGTCAACTGCCTCTACCAAGAATTCTTGTGCAACTCCTTCACCACTAAGCATGCTCCTCACTTTCTACATCGGTGTTTTGTTCATCGTTCTAGAAACTCCATTATGTTGTGGCATGCTTGATGTTTTTTTGTTGTTGAGATATACCATGCTTTCTATAGAACTTCTCAAACTCTTTTCCACATAACTCTCCTCCATTATTAGTTCACAACACCTAGATGTTTTTACCAATATGATTATACATAAGAGATTTGAACTCTTGAAATTTTCCAAAAACCTCAATTTTCTTCCTCAGAAAATAAAACCATGTAATTATGGATAAATCATCTATGAAAGAAATGTAATAGTGAGATAATCTCATTGAAGGGAATAACACAAGTCCAAACACATCACTATGTATTAAGTCCATTATTTATGTATCCCTAGTAGAAACACATGAAAACCTTGCATGACTATGTTTACCATAAATATGATGCTCATTAAAGTTGACTTCATCATAGTAGTAAGGGATACCCTTGACCATACCTTTACTATGCAAAAAAAAAAGAATATATTTATCACCTATATGTCCCATTTGTTGATTCTATAACATGGTCGATTCAACTAGAAAAGAAGATGTTCCATTGGACCTAGGACAGACCACATTATCACTTTTGTAGGCATTTGTTCTTCCCAATAATTTGTATAGGGTTCCCATTTAATTCCTCTCATTAGAATCATTTCTCCTTGCACCATTTTACATGTATATTTATAAAATATAGAATATATTCCTGCAACACCCATATTACTTACCAACATTAGATTTCGAGCCAAACCTAGGATATGCAGTACTCTTGGAAGTGTTTCTATTATTTTATCTTTTAGTTTCAGTCGAATTTTTTGTCGCTTGGATATCCTGGTCGATAAGTCATCACCAAACAGGAATCACCACCATTGATGTTATCATACTCATAAAGCCACTCTCTACGAGGTGTCATATGATATGATGTGCTAAAGTCGATCAACCAAGGGTCATAATCCAATTATGTACTTGAGGAGGATAAATTCACATTGCCTTTCTCTTCTTGTGAAGACTTACCATCATTTAACTAACTTTTCTCTAACCATTTACCTTTCTTGAATTCCATCAACTTACAATTATGTCTATACTTCTCAATTGTTCTACACCACCATCATGTTTTCATCGTTAGGCTAGGAAATCTAGTCGTATATCTACCCCTTAACTTCAATATTTTACCATAGGTTTTTTCCTTTCCTTTATCTAACGTTCGACCTAATACTGTCAAGCTGTCATGGAGAAATGCTTCCATGTTATTTCATTTCATCTCTTTGAACAACATATATGTGACCACATTGTTGATCTCCAATGTGGTGTTATTTCTTCCAATAACCACAACCAGGATATCCCAACAATCTGGAAAACAACACAACAAAACGATGCACTTTTCCTCCTTGGTGATTTTAATATCAATGAACAACAAGTAATTGACAAAATTGTTAAATGCATTCAAGTTCTATGTAAACGAGTCATTTTCACCCATCCTCTGAAGATAAAACTTATTTTGAAGAAACAACTTGTTAACCAAAGATTTCAATTAGTACAAGTTTCTCAACTTTTCCCATAGCTTCTTTGTAGTGTCTTCTTCAAATACATTAAACAACACTTAATTTTATAGGTAGTTTCGAATAGTACCCCTTTAATTTCTATCAATTATATTCTAGTATTCCTTCCACACACCCATTGGGGTCATTCATGGGTCGAGTGCAATCCATTGTTCTCAATCCATAAGGGGATATTCCATTTTAAGTTTCCAAATCTCAAACGTTTCCCATTAAACTTTTCAATTTCTATCCTTGATGTGTTAGAAATTATACCAATGAACCAATATCTCCAGAGACTCCTACTATAATAGGTATTTGACCAGATTCAAGACTAATCCAAACCTTCGACAACAAAGGTGCCCCCCTACAATAGAATATAACTTTGATACAAATTGTTGGGTTTTTAATACCAATTAAACAAGATTTGAAAAATGATTCATATAGTTAAACACAATTATACTTAAACAATGGAAACAACAACACATCAACATGTTACAAATAATTTACCCTGGAAACCTCTCTCTTTGAGGAAAAACAACAAACTAGTGAGCATTCACTCATCTATTAATCAAACACTCAAAATAGGTGTTTACAACCATGACTTTCTAGACCACCAATCACACTCTATTACATGATCATGCTACACACTATACCCCTTGCAATATATTTTTACATTATACATCATGCATATCCATTACATATTATTTATAGATGCAATAAAACCAACTCTTCACAAATGACAATCCATAATATCCAAACCACTTTAAATTATTTTATTGCAGTCAACCTTACTAGGTCAATTTTGGTCAACGCTAAGCTTTCCATACATTTCGTCAACTTCCCATTAACCAATTCATTTTTCTTCGACCCAATGACTTATTTTGGTCGGTCGACCCACCAAACTTACACAATTTATCACCTTCAAATCTAATTGACTTAAACCGGTTTATTATCAAGTTTTCTATTTGATCCATATGAAATGAATATAAAATTCCCAATGTTCTCCCACTTGTTGTATTTTTGCATAAACAAAATATTTATAACTTCAGTTCACTTAAGCAGGGTTTCCAATCCCATCATTTACCAAGAAAACTTCATTGTGATTACCGACTTTTTTAATAAGTATACACATTCTTCATTGTGTCTACGTTTTCAATTAACATCTTCTAGTTCTACACCATCTCCCTAAAAAATGGTATTGAACATCAATGCCTTTCATTTTCGAATGATATGTAATGATCTTTTTCTTGGAAGATTTCACTCTAAATATCACAATCTAACTTAACAACATGTTGAATAAATTCAACATTTGAACACAATATTTGCAACTAAATAACCTCTTTGCATGCACGATTAGTTGCCATGCATTTAGCCTCAGTAATCGATAATGAAATAAATGAATTATGTCTAATAATCCAATTCAATGCTCTACCATATATATTGAATATATATCTTCTAGTTGACTGTATGCAGTCAATATCTCCATCCTATTTGGAATCAACAAAACCATTTACATTATTTTCCTTGTTGTCCTCAATATATCCTTTATAACGGATTACAAAATCCATAGCTTTGCATAGATACTTGAATAGTCTTTGAACTACATTCCAATGCTCTTTTCCAGGTTTCGTTATATACCTACTCAATACTCCCACGACATCGACAATATCCAGTCCTTGTTCCTAATGAAGATACACTTATTCGACTTGCTCCTTTGGGACATCCACAAACACATCACACCCAAACACTCTAATAGGTGTAAGAGATGGATTATTACCATCCCATAACTCATATGGAGTATTTTCGACCATATATGTTGATGAATGACTATTTACTAGGTAACATGCCATGTCGACTACCTCTACCCACAATTCTTGTGTGAATCCTTCCCCACTAAGCATGCTACTTTCTTTGTCCATCAACATTACATTCATCATTTCTGTAAAAAATTTCTGTTGAGGAATGTATGGAGTTGTATTTTATCAATCTATGCCATTCTATATGTAGAACTAGTGAAACTATTATCCACAAAACTTTCCTTCATTATCAGTTCTCAACACCTTGGTATTTTTACTAGTCCAATTTTCCATGAGTTTTGGACTCTTGAAAATTTCCAAAACCTCATATATCTTCCTCAGATACAACAATATCATTTTGGAGAAATAATATATGAAATAATCATAACAGTCAGATCCTCCCAGTGAAGGGAGTAACATAGGTCCAAACACATCATTTATTAACTCCGGTATTTCCTTAGCCCTAGTAGTGTCGAATGAAAACCTTACATGCCTCTATTTACCATAAATATAATGTCCAAGAATTTGACTTCATTAGAAAATTCAAGGATACCTTCGACCATACCTTATATTCATATTGTGAAGATATTTCTTACCAGTATTCCCCTGTCGTTAATACCATAACATAATCAAGTTCACTAGACAAGAAGATGTTCCATCGAACTCAAGACAAACCACATTAGCACTTTCATCAGTGCTTTTTCTTCCAAGTAGTTTGTATAGGGTTTCATTCTAAATTCCTTTCATGAAAAAAAATTAAACTCACACCATTTTACATGTATTTTTCTCAAATATAGACGGTACTCTTGCATTGCCCATCTTGTTTACCAATACCAAGTTTCTAGCCAAACGTCAGATATGGAGTACTCTTGGAAGTGTTCCTATTCTTCTGTCTTTTTATTTCAGTCAAAATTTTCCTTGTTTAACTATATTGGTCATTCAGTCATCACCAAGTAGGACATCACCATTGTTGATATTCTCACACTCATATAACCACTCTCTATGAGGTGTCATATAATACTATGCACCAGAGTCTATCAACCAAGAGTTATCGTTAGATTGAGAACTTGAGGAGGCCAAATACACATCAAATTTATCTTCTTGCAAATAATTACCATTGTTTGAATGAACTTCCTTAGACCCTTTACCTTTCTTGAATTTTTTCAACTTCCATTTCCATCGATGATTCTCAACTTTGTTGCATTGCCAACATTTTTTTTTGTTACACCAAGCAATCTAGTCTTAGATATACCCCTCAACTTCAATCTTCTATCGAAGGGTTCACACATTCCTCTGTATAATGGTAAATATTGTACCATCAAGTCATCATGGTTCGATCCTTACATGTTCTTTTGTTTCATCTCTTTGAACAAAAAAGAGGAAACCACATTGTCGATATTCAATGTGGTACTATTTATTCTAATAGCTGCAACTATGTTATCCCAGGAATCTAGGAAAGAACCAAAAAAACTGATGCACTTTTCCTCGGTGATTTTAATATCTATGGACAACAACTAATTGATAACAATGTTGAACAAATTCAAGTTCCCTATAACTTAATCACATTCACCCATCCTTAGAAGAAAAATATTCTTCTGTAGAAACAACTTGTTAACTAGAGATTTTGATTGGTACAAGTTTCCCAATTTTTCCCACAACATCTTTGCAGTGCCTTCTTCTGATAAATTCAACAATAATCTCGTAGAAAAAGTTGGATAGTACTCCTTTATTTTTTTTCAATATCCCACTAGTATTCATTTGACACACCCATTGGGTTCATTCTGGGGTCTGCTGCAATTCATTGTTCTCGATGTTAGGATTTATAATCCTCCCTTGTCCAAACTCTCTATTAGATTATATTAGCCTAAGTTAGGAGTCATTTAGTTATTATTGGGTCCACTAATACCATTGTGTCGACTTGGCCTAATGGGGCCACATGTACCAGTCACTAGAGTGTGGGGAACATCGATAGAGGATAATTGTAATGGATTACACTTGCATCCATCAGTTTAGGGGAATCCTAGGCCAATCCCTCTATTTTAGGAGCCAATGAGAGTGTTGAAACTAACCTCCTTCAGTTGTTGGCAGTTGGTAACTAGTTAAGATTAGTTATGATTTAGTTACATTTAGTCATATATCCTCTAGTTTTGTTAGGTCCAGTTATGCATCATTGCATGTGGGAAGGTGCTAGTTCTCATCTACCACTGCAGTTACACTGGTTTAATTGATTGTAACTGATTGAGATACTGGATTAGACATATGAATTTAGCTAGTTGAACTCCAATAGTGATTTATACACTTCTAGTTAGCCATGTAGTCAAATTGATTTGGTAGATTCGAATTCATCTCTCATGATTTGAATTCTCCTTTATGTATTACCATTGTATACTACTGAGATGTAATGAAGTTTATACTATAATTATATGAGCAATACTTATATCTTTCATGTGATATTTGATTTGTTTAGTGTGTATTATTCATTCATTTTTACTACATAATGATTAAGAATATGATTGCACTCATTGATTTGAAGATCTAATGGCACAATAATTCTAATATGGTATCAAAGCCATCTCAGGAAGTTTCAAGTCTTTCTATTGTCCATTGTAAACCAGAAGCAACTAGATTTCCAAATAATTCCCGCAAAGAGTGTCTTGCTTCCTCTGAATTTATTCAGAGTGGCGGTGCAAGCGTGACGGACCCTGAGAAAGTGTACATGTCAAGAGGGAAGGGTTAATTCTTACATAGAGTGAATGTTTTTCTTTTTGCAGTGATACATGTGTTATGTAGCTTGATTGAGTATATTGTCTAATCAGCGGGAGAATTATGGATTCTCAACCTTCCACGCCGTGGATCCTAACACCCTTCAATTATGTTGATTGGAGGGAATATATGCAGGTTTAATTTCACAACAAGGGCTACTTTAGGATAATATATCAGAAGGGAGGCTGATACCCATCATCTAGATGAGAAAAACAAGTTTTTGAACTGCTTAGATGAAGCTTTTGGTTATCTATGTACTCACATATCTAGAGACCTCCTCTTTCACCTTTAAGGTTTGAGGACCCACAAAGAAGCTGAAGGTCTTGTTTGGAAAGAAAGATGAGCTTCAGGGACACATTTTCGAGAACGCGTTGATAGCCTTACATCCCAACATTTTTGATACCATACAACAAAAATTTACAAAATTCAAGTCTCTTGCACTTCAATGTAGACAATGCTTAATAGAAAGAAAGGATGAGAAACGTGTGCTCTCCATACTCAGCAAAATAGGTACTGAATATTCAGTATTTGTCTCAATATTCCATTTTGGAAGAGATTCCATTCCCAACTGGAATATTCCCTCACTTGATTCCTTTGTCAAGTCCTTAATACAGGAGCAAGAGAAGTTGGTCTAGATGGGAGTCATCCATAATTCCAAAACCCAAGCTCTCCTAGTGATAGACTCTACCAAAGCACAAGCTAAAGGGAGGAATAAGGGGAAGTCTCCTAAAGCATCTGATTCAAAGCCAAAAGAGATTCAGAAGAAATTTGAAGGAGATTCGGGCTCCAAGAAGAAGAAAATGTTTGAAAATAAAAAGTGTCCCTATTGTATGATGGGTTTTCACCCAGAAGACTCGTGCATGAAGAAGACCCTGAACTAGTTGAAAAATATCCTTGTACAGAACAATATTTCCCTTCCACAAGGTTTCGATATGTTTAATAATGGAGATCAGACTAAATAACATCAGAGATTCCATGCCTTGAAGGAAATTCTCACTCCATCGAAGGCTTACTTGATAGATTATGGACTATTAAATTGAGCACATAGATCTGTGGACAAACACGCAACTCACAAGATAGATCACACAATTTACTCAGTTATTGAAGAATGAAAGAGTGCAAAAATGGCTTACAGCTATGAATACTTTTGATTAATCAAAGAGTAATTAGATAATAATTACAATGAAGTACAATGGCTTTAATATCCACATGCAATTCGAATCCACATGAGGAAATTCAAATTGATTAGACTCTACTTGATTGTAGGTAACTAATAACTTGTCTAAATCACTATTGGAGGGCTCAATAGTTAAATGACCTTGTCTAAACCATAACCAAAGTTCATTGAAGTTCTAAAACACAACTCAAGTGTTACATTCAGTGTTGACTAAGGCTAACTGACTATGGTAGGTGAGAAATGTGCCCCTTCTGAGTGCAGCCATGTAAACCTCGCACTAACTAAATGTAGAGGACTAGAACTGAATGTAACTGACTCCTAACTTAGCTTGACTAGTCATCAACCGTAACTGATCTAACCTTGGTTGGTTTCGGCACTCCCAATGGCTCCTAAATTGTAGGGATTGGCCTAAGAGGCTCCTAAACTGATGCAATCAAGTGCAATCAATGACAGTAGGCCTCAATTAGTGTTCCCCACACTTTAGTAAATGAAACATGTGCCCCAATTAGGCCAAGTGGACCCAATGGTGCAAGTGACTGAAAATAGACTGGATGGACTCCCGATTTAGACATATGACCAAATTGGACAAGGGAAGATTAATAATCCTAACACCCCCCCTGAATGATAACTTGGAAAATCTATGGGCCCTGGTAACTAAGACCATAGGTCACCCATTACATCAATTAAAGTAAAGTAACTGCTCAAATACAAGGTGCTGGGGAAAAAACCACATGGGAAAAAATCCCCCCCTCTAATTAATCAAGTAGAACTAGGATCAATCTAGTTATTTGAACATGTATCTTGGGGCCTGGCATGTGAACCTCTCCATCATTATGTCTGTAGGAATCTTCCTCTTTGGAAGAAGAATGACATGCTCAACTAAATAAAAAATATAGACAGCTGCCGAATGAAGACTGGACCCATGTAGAGCAACTAAAGTCAACTGATAAGTGAGAAAAGATTCTTGAGGATTCAGAAAATGTGAGGAGAACTCAAGAAACTTATTTCTTTTAGCCATGAACAGAAAACCATGAGTGGTAAGAACATCCCCAAGTGTTAGGAGCAAGTGTCTAGGTGAATGCAGACAATCTTCCTCTTTACTAGTTCTGTGAGGAAATGAGTATGTGTTCAATGGTAGAGAAGCACTAGGACTGTTGAGAGTGAATGCTTGAGATCCATATTCTTATATATATTCTTAAATATCTAATGAATCACATAATAAAATATCAGCAACCTCATATGAGGAAACTAACACCAAATCTCCATCAACAGTGTTGAAGAGAAAGTGCGGTACTTGATTTTTCACACCGGAATTGGTGAGAGCAGCTACAAGCATGACTGAAAGATATTGGATTTTAAAATATGAACCAAATAATATCATATTATAAATTAAATAAGATCTAAATAGGTTCACAATAGATCCAAAAATATGAAATGAAATCAAATCCCCAGCAACAGTTTTGTAGGAGACTTGCGGTACTTGTTTCTTCACACCGTTGATGAGAACAGCTACAAGCAATACTGAAAGATTATCAATTTGATATATTAAACCAAGAAATATCAGATCACATCTAAATAATATCATATCATATCCAATAAGTTTAATATCAGATTCAAATAAATGGTTAACCGAGACGGTGGATGCACAGCTTTCTTCTTCTTCAACATTCTAAATTTTGGTGCATGCAATCCTGCAGGAATTTGCTGGAAGATATAGATCATGTGGAGTTATTGGTTCACTTCAGTAATCTTATATTTCTTCAAAAATATCCAAGGTATTAAATATTTTCACACCAGCAGCAACATTAGAGGGAGAAAAATGAAATTTCTCTTCACTTTCGGAAGCAATTACTAGTAAATTTTGCACAGAATTCAAAGAAAAATCACCAGTGAATGTTTGCATGGAAGTGCAGTAGTGTTTTTATTCAATATCAGATATTTGAATGTCTTCTTCTGTTTCAGAAATATGAGGATATGAGATATCAGAGAGCTCCTGAACTTTCGGAGCATCAGGACAAAGAGTCACTCCATGGAGACAGTCTTCAATTCGAATTGACTGTGTAGAAGATTCTGTTTCTTCTTCATTTTGAAAAAATTCATTAGAGAGAATGGAGGATGAGAATTTTGTATCAAGAGTGATTATTGTGCTAGATATTCTCTCCAAAGTGCTATTATGATCCTCATCATTCACTCCAAAGGTTTTGTCCAATCTTGTCCAGAGTCCCTTCGGGTATTCAATAGATCTAATGAGGTAGCGCAAGCTAGGAGAAATACCCAATGCTATTCTTCCAAAAGCTCCATCACATTTATTTAGCCAGTCATTCTCACTAAAAAACTCTTTACTGAATCCAATAGCCACCCGATAGAGACCTCGTCTCATCAGAGATGAAATCATCTTCTTCTTCCATTTTGAATAGTTTGAGGACATGGTGAGAATAGGAACTGATGAATCCATTCGAAGTTGTAGCTACAAAAACACAAAAGGGCACCATAAGGTCGACAGCCTGCACATTTTCGATTTTCATCACACCCAACATAGTTGATCAAGCAAGCTTGATCAACAATTCCTTTACTTGGGGTATTAAGTGGTAAACCTTCTGCTTCTGGTGCAAAGCTGGAAGGATCATTTTTTGCTAAAAAATGATCCAGTAGGAGATCTAAGGAGGAGAAGTGCCTTTTCCACGGAGGCTCTGATACCATATTAAATTGAGCACATAGATCTGTGGAAAAACACACAACTCAGAAGATAGATCACACAATTTATTCAGTTATTGAAGAATGAAACAGTGCAAAAATGGCTTACAGCTGTGAATGATTTTAATTAATTAAAGAGTAATTAGATAATAATTACACTGAAGTACAATGGCTTTAATAGCCACGTGCAATTTGAATCCACATGAGGAAATTCGAATTGATTAGACTCTACTTGAATATAGGTAACTAATAGCTTGTCTAAATCACTATAGGAGGACTCAATAGTTAACTGACCTTGTCTAAACCATAACCAGAGTTCATCGGAGTCCTAAAACACAACTCAAGTGTTACATTCAATGTTGACTAAGGCTAACTGACTGTGGTAGGTGATAAATGAACCCCTTCTGAGTGCAACCATGTAAACCTAGAACTAACTAAATGTAGAGGACTAGAACTGAATGTAACTGACTCCTAACTTAACTTGACTACTCATCAACTGAACTAAATTGACCTTGGTTGGTTTCGGCGCTCCCATTGGCTCCTAAAGTGTATGTATTGGTCTAGGAAGCTTGTAAACTGATGCAATCAAGTGCAATCAGTTGAAGTAGGCCTCAATTAGTGTTTCCCACACTTTAGTAACTAAAACATGTGCCCCAATTAGGTCAAGTGGACCCAATGGTGCAAGTGACTAAAAATAGACTGGATGGAATCCCGATTTAGACATATGACCAAATTGGACAAGGGAGGATTAATAATCCTAACACATCGAACCACATGGTTTCTTCCAGGTACTCCTTCACCAATTTCACTCTATTAGGAGGACCTAGCACTCATATGGGATATGAACCCTCAATCCTAGTTGTTGAGATAGGTTTAGTTAAAATCTAGCATGGTGATTTAATTCCCTTTCCTACAACAAAGCAATTTGTTAATGATGAAGAAGAAGCAAAATATTCCACACAGTCAATTAGAATTGAAGAAAGTCTCCTTGGAGTGAATCCTTCTCCTGTTGATCTAGAAGTTCATGAGATATCTTATATATCATATTCTCACATGATTGATACATAGGCAGACATTTGAATCTCTATTTTTGAAGAAAAACTAACCTTCCATTCTATGCAAAATTTCTCCAGTAATTCTTCTATTTTAAATTATGTGCATAGTTTACCGGTGATTGTTTCAGAAAATGAAGAGGAATTTGATTTCTCTATCTGTATTTATGTTGCTGGTGTGCAGATAAGTAATACCATGGATATTTTGGAAATAATATAATATTGTAGGAGTTATCCATTCACTCACATTTATCTCGAGATTCTAGCAAATTCCTACATGATTGCATGCACCAATACTCAGAATTTTGAAGAAGGAGAAAATTGTGCATCTACCTTCTTGGTTGTGCACACTCTTGGATATGATATGAAATTATTTGGATCTGATATGATTTTATTTGGTTCAGGTTTTAATTTTAATCAATAGCTTTCAATAATACTTCTATATGCTCTCATCAATTTTGGTGTGAAAAGTCAAGTACCGCAAGTCTCCTTCAAAATTGTTGTTGGCGATTTGATTTCATTCCACACTTTTGGATCTGATATGAACTTATTTGGATCTGATATGATATTATTTGGATCTAATATGATATTATTTGGTTCAAGTTTTAAGTTCCAAGATATTTCATTCATGCTTGTATCTAGTCTCATCAATTTTGGCGTGACAAATTAAGTACCTCAAGTGTCCTTCAAACTTGTTGCTAAGGATTTGATGTTAGTTTCCTCTTATGAGTTTTTTTATATTATATTTTGTGAATCATTGGTTATTTCTGAAGCTATATCATATTATGGAGCTCAAGAGTTCTCTCTCCACAGTCCTAGGGATTATCTACCTATCTATTTGATCACATGCTCATCTCCTCACAAAACTAGTAAAGATGGAAACATTCTGCATTTGCCCGAACACTTGTTCCTAACACTTAGAGCTGATTATACTTCACATGGTTTGATTTTTAATGCTATGATATATCAGTTGCTTGGGTGTTCCTCACAAAGTTCAAATTCTCAAGAACTTTTTCTCTCTCATTAGTTTATTTCAGTTGCTCTACATGGGTCCAATTTTCATCGTGCAACTGTCTATATTTCTGATTTAGTTGAGCATTTTCTTCTTCTTCCAAAGAGGAAAATTCCTCCAGACATAGCCACTAGTTTGGAGAGTTTCACATGCATGTTTTTAGGATGTTGCTACATAGAAGAACCATAGCTGCAAATTTGCAGCAGAGTGTCTACAAGTTGTTTTCTAAGGAGGAAACTTCTTTTCTTCTAAAAATAGCTTGTATTTTTTGTTCTTGCTTATTAAGAATCATTTTTATCTTTTAGATTGTATATGGGTTATTTTTTGCCTTGTTTGCAGGGTCCACAGTTTTCCAAGTTAGGATTCAGGGGGGGTGTTAGGATTTAAAATCCTCCCTTGTACAAACTATCTATTAGATTATAGTATCCTAATTTAGGATTCATTTAGTTATTATTGGGTCCACTAGTACCACTGGGTCCACTTGGCCTAATGGGGCCACATGTATCAGTAAGTAAAGTGTGGCGAACACCGATAGAGGATAACTAGAACTGAATGCACTTTCATGCATCAATTTACGAACTTCCTAGGCCAATCCCTACATTTTAGGAGACACTAGGAGTGTCGGCACCAACATCCTTCAATTGTTCACAGCTGGTAACTAGTTAAGCTTAGTTATGCTTCAGTTACATTTAGTTAGATATACTCCAATTCAGTTAGTGCCAGTTATGCATGGTTGCATGTGGGAAGGCATCAGTTCTCACTTACTTCTCACCTGCCATTGCAGTTAGATTGGTTTCATTGATTGTAACTGATTGAGCGACTAGATTTGACATCCGAAGTTAGACAATTGAACTCCAATAGTGATTTAGACACTTCTAGTTATCTGTAATACCCCTGGTTTCAACCACTTGGTATTTAATTGTACATAATGTAAATATTGTATTGAGATCATGTCATGGAGCTCAAGGCCAAGGCCTTGCCATTGATGAATATTTTTTGGATAGGTGATCAAGGCTGATACCTATGGTGATAGTGCTAAGTAAATCATAGTAGATATATTTTGGTATATCATGTAAATGTACAAATTAATTAATATAAAACCACATCTAGCTATGGGACTGCAAATGTTAAAGAGACGAGGGCATGATTCCACAAGGGATAGGGAGGATATTTAGTCAAACTCTTGAGCCAATAGGATGTGACCAAATGTCGACCCATGAACCTTCGGCCACTTTTTTCCTTTATCCTTAATCACTAATTTCTTCCAAAAGTTGGATGAGGTAGTTAATGCCTTGGGCAGAGTAAGGCATGGCATTCTGATGGCTTGACTAAGAAATCCTACGGGTCTACAGCCTAGGGGACCATGTTCTTTCTCCTACAGCAAGTAAACCCGCATGGGTATGCATGCTTGTTCCTTCATTCCTGATTCGCATTGAATATTGGGGGTTTCGCACTGCTGGTGGAACTCCACTTTTGGATTTGGGGTGTTCACCTATGTTTTGTGGTATGTGGCAATGTGCAAACTTTGAATAAGGACAGCTTGATAAACCCACTATGAATGATGGCTTGGTTGGATTCCTGATAAACTCGTTGGTGTCTTGAATAGTCTCTATTTTTGGAATTTGGCTTGATTGTGGATAGTTTGATAAACCCAACTGTATGCTAGCTCGGCTGAGTAAGCCTGATAAACCCAGCATTGTTAGGCTTGTAAACCTGCAGCATGATAAACCCACTGCGAAATATGGATTTTTCGAGTGCCTGATAAACCCATCTATGGCTGGGCTGGATAGTCTGATAAACCCACTATAAATGATGGATTAGATGAGCGCCTAATAAACCCATCGATGGCTTTATTGCTCTCTATTTTTGGAAGTTGGCTTGACTATGGACAGTATGATAAACCCAACCGTATGTTGGCTTGGCTGAGTAAGCCTGATAAATCCAGCATTGTTAGGCTTGTACGCCTACATCTTGATAAACCCACTACAAAATATGGCTTAGCCGAGTGCCTGATAAACCCATCTGTGGCTTGAATGGACAATATGATAAACCCATTGTAAATGATGGCTTCATTGAACGCTTGATAAACCCATCGGTGGCTTGAATGGTCTCTATTTTGGAAGTTGGCTTGAATTTGAACAGTCTCATAAACCCAATTGTCTGCTGGCTTGGCTGAGTAAGCCTGATAAACCTAGGATTGCTTGTCTTGTAATCCTACAGCCTAATAAACCCAACTAGGTGTTGGCTTGGCTGGACAGTCTAAGAAACCCAATTGAAGGTTTGACTGACTATGTGTGTGTTTTGGTCTAGTTGTGTGTAAGCCTTTTGTTCCCTAGTTCCTTGTGGAAATCATGCCCATATCGGGGGTCACAGTGTGTTGAGAGATTAATGAACACACTGTCCTATGGTTAGGTGGAATGTTGCAGTGACATAGCTAGTTGTGGGACAACTTAACCATCAAGATAAGTATTCTTGTTATTTTATTTATGCAATGTATTTGCTTATAAATGTATGTACTGGTTATTTATAATGCTTATGAATATGATGAATTTCCATGTTCATGTGGAATTCTTGTTGATGATCAAGTAGAGGTTTACTTGTGTAGGAATGTCCCTATAATTGTCTGTTTATGGCTTCTATTTTTTATGCATTTTTCTCTGTTTATGCCTTGTGTTCTTTCCCTGCATTGTGTTGATGTTCATGGAGGCTAAGAGCCTGGTAAAGAGTCAAAAATTCATCTAACGTAAGAAACATGGTGTTTCCACCCTGTGAAATCCTCCCCGGGGAAATTTGAATAAGGATGAGAATGGGTGTTCTGATTTTCAATGTCCGAGGTCGGAAGTCGAAAGTTGGAAAGAGGAAGGATAGCTTAAACCTCTAAGGAAAGCTGGATTTCTGATTCCTGAAGTCGAAAAGCATAAGTCAGGAAATTAAAAGTCAGGAAGCAGAAAGATAGCTAAAATTTCTACAGAAAGTTGGATTTCCAATTCCCAAAGTCGGAAAGCGGAAGTCAGGAAGTCAAAATTCAAAAAGTGGAAAGATAGCTAAAAGTTCTACGAAAAGTTGGATTTTTGATTCCCAAATTCAGAAAGCAGAAGTTGGGAAGTTGGAAGTCATAAAGGTGACTGACAAAAACCTTGCAAGCTAGATTTCAGTTTCCCAAAACCAGAAAGCAGAAGTTGGGAAGTCGAAATTCGAAAATCAGAAAGGTGGTCAGCGAACACCTTGTTAGATGTTTTTTCGATTCCTAAAACTGAAAAGCAGAAGTCGAAGAGTTGGAAGTTGGAAATCAGAAAGGTGATTGATGAACACCTTGCAAGATGGATTTTCAATTCCCAAAATTGGAAAGCGGAAGTCGGGAAGTCGGAAGTCGAAAATTGAAAAGCTAACCAGCGAACACCTTGCAAGATGGATTTTCGATTCCTGAAACCAAAAAGAGGAACTCGAAAGTCGTAAATCGAAAAGGTGACCAACGAACACCTTGAAAGCTATATTTTTAATTCCCGAAGCTGGAAAATCAAAGTCAGGAAGTCGGAAATCGAAAAACAAAAGGGTGATCGATGAACACCTAAACAATATGGATTTATGATTTCCAAGATCGGAAGTCGGAGAATAGAAGTCGAAAAAGTCAGTTTAGTTCAAAAATGGCCATTCTGGACACAAAAGGAACAATTGAAGGTCAGAACGACTAGAATAGTGATTCTAAGCCCGAGATGAAGGTTGTAGAATAGTTTAATGTCCATTCCTGGTGTTTATCAAAAGAAAAAAGGATGTTCTTTAAGGAAAAAATTTAAATAATCTGCATTATGGGGTATGGGGACGTTACATTGTGGTATCAAAGAAAAGGTTGTAGTAATGGGGTTTGAATGCATCAAGTTGAAAAGTTAAAATGGGAAAAGGACACCCAAGTTATGTTTTAACATATCTATTGGTTGCAACATTGGTGTAGATGTGCCAAGGTGATTGGTTGCAAAAAGAAAACTATAGTGAGAAGGAGTGCTATTTAGCAGGATTGCTAAACTTAGCCAACCCAATGAAATCCACTATGACATAGATCTGGATTTTACTATGATCTTGGTTTTTCATGTCTATAATAATTAGTTGGTAAGTGATGTTTGAGTTTATGATATTGTCTAACAAATGATCTTGTTAACACATTTTGTAGAGTCATAGTGCAAATTGAAATGTTTGTCTTGGTCCAACTAAGAGGGTCAAAGAAGGATCAACATAAATAAGATTAACGGCATGTATGATGCATGGGATCCCTGTGGACACCAAGAATTTTCTATGGGGAAAAATCCAAGAGATCCACAATAGAACAGAAAAACACTCCAACGATGGATATGTGGAAGACCCCTCTATGTAGGAATTGTCCACTTGAGAATAGGAATGAAGGTCAAGTCCCTAGCACCCAAGAAGCTGAAACTGTGGGCTAGGAATAAGGGACCATTCCTAAAATTTGTGCAAATTTATAAGACCACCAAGAAGTTCATAACTCAACTATGGTGGAAGTTGAGGATGAGATTTCTAAACAGATTGTTTCTATTTTGATTGACCTTGGATCAACTCATAGCTATATCAACCTTGGACTTGTGAATATGTGCTCTTTGAAAGAATCAAAGCATGGAAGATCATGGTTAGTCCAACTAGCCACATGAACCAGGAAGAAGATCAGTGTGGTGGTAAGGAATTTCCCATTGGTCATGGATGGGTTAGTCACCTATGCAGATCTGAATGTTCTACCACTTGGATCCTATGATGTCCTCATCATAATGATTTGGTTGAAAGCACACATAGCAAAGCTTGATTGTTACAACAATAATTTTGAGTGCTTGGATGAAGAGGGTAACTAAGGGTTGTGAAAGGCATTCCAAAGGTGATTTCTACTAGAAATATTTCATCCATGTAGTTAAAGAAGCTTTGTAAGAAAGGATGTTGAGTGTATGTAGCCCACGTATTAGAGGCAACAGAGACTGAAACTCCCAGGTTGGAGGAATTTCAGGTGTTATAGGAATTCAAGAATGTTTTTCCTAATAGAATTCCAGGGCTTTCTCCAAAGAGGGATGTTGATTTGACCTTTGAACTTGTTCCTGGAGCAACACCAGTGTCGTAGACACCCTGTAGGATGAGCATACAAGAAATGCTAGAGCTGAATATGCAGCTACAAGATTTGTGGGAAAAGAAATATATCAGGAAAAGTGTGTCTCCTTGGGGAGCACCATCCCTATTTGTGAAAAATAAAGATGGCACACTCTGGTTGTGTATTGATCCCAGATAGCTAAGAAAAGTCACCAAGAAGAACAAATATCCTTTTCCTAGAATTGGTGGCCTCTTTGATCAAATGAGAGGATAAAAGGTGTTTTCCAAGATTGACTTAAGGTCCGGTTACCATCAGGTAAGGATCAAGGATGAAGATGTTCATAAGAAAACCTTCAGAGTAAAGTATGGATCTTATGCGTTTGTAGTGGTACCATTTGGTTTCACAAATACACCAGCTACATTCATGTGCCTCATGAATAATGTCTTCAGCAGGAACTTGGGCAAGTTTTTTCTTGTTTTCCTTGATGACATTCTTACTTATTCAAAGGATGAATAAAAACACATGGAACAATTGAGGTTGACTTTGAAATTGCTCATGAAGCATAAGTTGTATGCAAGGTTGAGAAAATTTGACTTCTATGAGGATAGAATTCATTATTTGGGTCACATTATATCAAATAAAGCAATATCTATAGACCTTGAAAAGATTGAGGCCATGATGAGTTGGCATGCTCCAAGAAAGTTAACATATGTAAGATATTTTGTGGGACTTGCAGGTTATTGCGGGAGGTTCACTGAACGATATTCTACAAGTAAAGTTGAGTCTATGCATAGGATGAGGAAGCATGCATGTGAACTTGTAGTTAAAGGAGGAAATGTCCCTTGTCTGTATGGGTATACATATGAGGAATTCCTAAATACTACAGGTAGAATGACCTGAGTAGATCAGTATCATTGTGCCCAATGAAACCTAGGGAAGGAAGCTGCCATGTTCCATGAGAAGGATATCATGACTTGGAACAGATTTTGGAACTTCATATTGCAAGTTTTTATGTTGATTATGGGATACTTTGATCTCCTATTATGGTTTTGAATCATGCTAACAATCGATATGCTTGTCTTGCATTGCTTGATGTCTGAAGTTTCCTATTGCTAACTGTGACTATTTGACTGATTTAAAATGGTGTCAACATGAAATGTTGTATGTGGATGTCCAGGTTTTGGGACAACATCTGCAAGTAGGAGATAAGTGCTCCCACTTGCAAAATCCAAACAATATGAGGATAGCCTCACGGTTGCAAAAATCTGATTTTCTATAGGAAGAAGAATTATAAATTCAGATTTTTATCTAACTATCAATGTTATTGATCGTTTGATATTTGGGAAATCATGTATGCATGAAATAGATTTGAAAACATATGATTAATATTTTATTATGACATCTCATGTAAAGTGCATACTTGTATGTAACGCAGGTGGGATGATGAAAGTACGTCCTTGGAGTACATAACTTCTTAGAAGGATTTGTTTGGGATACATAACTCCTCGGAAGGATGTACTAGGTGTACATGGATCCTCGAAAGGATGTACCAAATGTACATAGCTTCTCAGAGAAATGTGTTCGGAATAGGTTTCGAAACCTAAGATTGAATTTTTTTTAGGATGGCATCTCATATGAACTGTGTGCTTGTATGTAACGCAGGTGAGACGATCAAATTATGTACTGGGTGTACATGGCACATCTAGAAGGATGTACTTGGGTACATAGCTTCTTCCCCCTCGCTAGCTAGGCACCAATGTGCATCATTGGGGACGCCTAAGCTTTAAGACATCTAGTTAGACTTATTTCTGCACACACTCACATAGTAAGGGGACTGTTATGAGAGTGGGGGCTACATGAAGAGAATAACCCCTATGTATTATGATGTCCAGAAAGTAAGTGTCTGAGCATTGGTGAGCACTTGGAGGAGGTGTTAGGCCCTTAAGCTAGAGATTCCATTGAGCACCCAAGGAGGTGTTCGGATCTAAAGCGGGTTGACTAGATATCAGTTGAGATATGCTATACAGATAAGTATTTGGTTTACTTATCAAAATTTTGTTGTTGTTGATTTTATGTAAATATACATGATCATATGATGTAGCCACAGTTTTGAGAATCTTATTATAGATTGCATCCTATAAGAATGAATCTGACATGTGAATTAAATTCATTGTGGTGTTTGGAAACGAAGCACCTGAGCTTGGTAAGCACCTAGAAGAGGTGCAGGCTCTTGAGCATAGTTTCCATTGAAGCACCTGAACAGGTGTTGGGCTCATGAACAGAGTTGTTAGACCTCAGTTGAGAGGTATTTTCAGGTGATCTGAGGCTTGCAAAAACTGGGCTACCTTTTAATGTACAACCAGGTGTGGGGTGGGCTAGGGTTGTCAGTGCCATGGTTATATAAATCCAAGTTGGGTACCTGTGGAACCAAAAGAAGATACTTATGCAGATAAGTATTTGGTTCACTTGGAAAATTCTTATTGATTTTATGTCAATATACATGTGCATGTGATTCATCTATGATTTTGGAAAATCTTGTGAATACTAATGTGGGAACTGACTCATTGCTTGGGGCTTGAGAAAAAGTATTGTTGGTTTCCAAAGACATTGGAGATGTTCCAAGCTGAGGAGAAGGACTCTCCAAGACCCAAAAAAATAGCATGTGGCGTATACTGATTCATGTAATCAAGGACTTGGGTAGTTCATATGCAAGAAAACCACTAAGTTGAACCAAGGAGGAGTCTAGATCGTACCATTGCGCAAGTGGAGGTGTAGTGGAAGCACCATGGACATTATAAGGCTACATGGATATCAATGGTACAATTCCATTGGAACATCCATTCTATTCAAATTTTGCATAGCATAGAGGGCGGTGCCAGTGTAGCATTTTGTTTAAGTTGTTAAGCACTGAGGACAGTGTTGTTGCAAGGAGGAGGGGAATGTAATACCCCTGGTTTTGACCCCTTGGTATTTAATTGTACATAATGTAAATATTGTATTGAGATCATGGCATGGAGCTCAAGGCCAAGGCCCATTTATGAATGTTTTGTGGATAGGTAATCAAGGTTGATACCTATCATCATAGCACTAATTCAAGAACCGTAGATATATTTTGGTATATCATGTAAATGTACAAATTAATATAAAACCACATCTAGCTATCGGACTACAAACGTTAAAGAGATGGGAGCATGGTCCCACAAGGGATAGGGAGGGGAGTTAGTAAAAATCTCTAGCCAATAGGATGTGACCAAATGTCGATGGGGAAACCCATGAACCCTTAGCCACTTTATTCCTCTTTCCTTAATCATTAATTTCTTCCAGAATTTGGATGAGGCAGTTAATGCCTTGGGCAGAGCAAGGCTTGTCAGCCTGATGGCTTGACTGAGCAATCCTACAGATCAGCAGCCTAGGGGACCATGTTCTTGCTCCTATAGCAAGTAAACCCACATGGGTATGTGTGTCAGTTCCTTCATTCCTGAGTCACATTGAACATTGGGGGGGTTTTCACTACTGGTGGAACCGGATTTTGGTCTCTGGGGCTCACTTGTGCATTGCGGTGTCTGACCATGTGAAACACTTGACTAAGGACAACCTAATAAACCCACTATGAATGATGGCTTGGCTATTTTCCTGATAAATCCATCAGTTCCTTAACTAGTCTCTATTTTTTGAAGTTGGATTAACTGTGGACAATATGATAAACCCAACTGTATGCTTCCTTGGCTAAGTAAGCCTAATAAACCAAGCATTGTTAGGCTTGTATGCTTGTGGCCTCATAAACGCACTACAAAATATGGCTTGTCCGAGTGCCTAATAAACCCATCTATGGCTTGGTTGGACAGTATGATAAACCCACTGTAAATAATGTCTTGGATGAGCGCTTGATAAACCCATTGATGGCTTGACTAGTCTCTATTTTTGGAAGTTGGCTTGACTGTGGACAGTCTAATAAACCCAACTGTATCCTGGCTTGGCTGAGTAAGCCTAATAAACCTAGCATTGTTTGGATTGTACGCTTGCAGCCTGATAAACCCACTATGAAATATGGCTTAGTTGATTTCCTGATAAACCTATCTATGGGTTAGATGGATAGTGTGATAAACCCACTCTAGATGATGGCTTAGCTGAGCGCCTGATAAACACATTGGTGGCTTGATTGTTCTGTATTTTGGAATTTTTCTTGACTATAAATAGTTTGATAAACACAACTGTCTATTGGATTGGATGATTAATCCTTAGAAACCCAGCATTGCTTGGCATGTAATCCTATAGCCTGATAAACCCAACTAGGTGTTGGCTTGGATGAACAGTCTGAGAAACCCAATTCAAGGTTGGCTTGACTGTGTGAGTGTTTTGGTCTGGCTGTGTGTAAGCCTATTGTTCCCTAGTTCCTTGTGGAAATCACGGCCAGCTCGGAGGTGGTAGTGTGTTTAGATATTAATGAACACACTGGCCTATGGTTGGGTGGAACGTTGCAGTGACATAGCTAGTTGCAGGACAAGTTAATCATCAAGATAAGTATTCTTGTTATTCTTTTTATGCAATGTATTTTCTTATAAATGAATGTACTGGTTATTTAGAATGCTTATGAATATGATGAATTTCCATGCTCATGTGGAATTCTTGTTGCTGACCAAGTAGAGATTTACTTGTGTAGGAATGTCCCTGTAATTGTCTGTTTATGACTTGTATGTTTTATGCATTTTTCTCTGTTTATGCCCTTTTTTTCTTTCCCTGCATTGTGTTGATGTGAATGGAGGCTAAGAACTTGATAAAGAGTCAAAAATGCAGCTAAGATAAGAAATGTGGTGTTTTTGCCCCTTGAAATCCGCCTAGGGGAAAGTTAAATAAGGCTGAGAATGGGTGTTTCTATTTTCAATCTCCAAGGTCAGAAGTAGAAATTTGCAAAGAGAAAGGATAGATTAAACCTCTAAGAAAAGTTGGATTTCTAATTCCAGTAATCAGAAAGTGGAATTTGGGAATTCAAAAGTCGAAAAGTAGAAAGATAGCTAAGGGTTCTACAGAAAGTGGAAATATAGCTAAAAGTTCTACGGAAAGTTGTATTTCTGATTCCCAAATTTGGAAAGCAGAAGTTAGGAAGTCGAAATTCAGAAATTGAAAAGGTTACCACTGAACACCTTGCAAGCTGGATTTTCGATTCTCGAAACCAGAAAGCGGAAGTCAAAAATCAGAATGGTGACCGGTGAACACCTTGCAAGCTAGATTTCTGATTCCCAAAACTAGAAAGCAAAAGTTAGGAAGTAAAAATTTAGAAATAAAAAACATGACCGACGAACACCTTACAAGCTGGATTTCCGATTCTGAAAATTGGAAAGAAAAAGTCAGGAAGTCACAAGTCGAAAATCGGAAGGGTGACCGGTGAACACCTTGCAAGCTATATTTTGATTCCCGAAACTGGAAATCCAAAGTCGAGAATTTGGAAGTCAGAAATCAGGAAGGTGACCTGTGAACACCTTGCAAAATGTATTTTTTATTCCTAAAACTAGAAAGCGGAAGTCGGGAAGCCATAATTCAAAAATTAGAAGGGTGACTAGCGGACACCTAGCCAAGATGGATTACTAATTTTCGAGGTCAGAAGCCGTAGGACGGAAGTCAGAATAATTCAATTTAGCTTGGAAATGTCCATTCTAGATGCAAAAGGGATAATTTAAGGTCATCACGAGTGGAATGGTGGTTCTAAGCCCGAGATGAAGGTTGGAGAATAGGTTAATGTCCATATTTGGTGTTTATCAAAAGAAAAAAGGAGGTTATTTAAGAAAAAAATTTAAATGATCCACATTATGGGGTATGGGGATGTTACATTAGCCATGCAGATATATTGAGTTGGTAGATTTGAATTCATCTCTCATGATTTGAATTCTCCTTTATGTATTACCATTGTATGCTACTAGGATGTAATGAAGTTTATACTGTAATTATCTGAGCAATACTTATCTATTTTTAGGGAGATTTGATTTGTTCAGTGTGTATTATTCATTCATTTTCACTGCATAATAATTAAGAATCTGATTACACTCATTGATCTAAATATCTAATGGCACAATAATTGTAATACTATATCCTTAAGGATATATTCCATATTAAGTTTCCAAACCTCAAATTTTTTCTCCATTAAACTTTTCAATCTATATCATCGACATGTTAAGCCTTCCAGCAATGAATCAATATCTATGGAAACTCCCACTATAACATGTATTCCCCCATATCCAATACCAATCCAAACCCTCAACAGGAAAGGTGTCCCCATGCAACCAAATATAGCTCTGTTACCAAGTGTTGGTTTCTTAATACCGATTATAACATATTTGCAAACTTATTCATATAGTTAAACACAATTATACTTAAACAATGGTACACAACAACACATTAACACATTACACAGATATTACCTTGGAAATCTCTCACTTGGAGGAAAAACAACAAATCAATGAGCTTTCACTCCTCTAATAATCAAACACTCAAAACAAGTTTTTCCAAGCATGACTTGCTAGACCACAAATCACAATATATTACTTGATTATGCTAAATAATATACCCCTCATATTATATGATTACATTGTACATCATGCATAGCTATTACATCTTATTTATATATTTAATACAACCAATTGTTTATTAATGAAAATCCATAACTTCCTAACCACTTTCAATTATTCGATTATAGTTGACTTGACTGGGTCAACTTTGACTATTTCTCATTTGAGCTTTCTAGTTGTTTCATCAACTTGTAATTTTCCTTCAACCAAAAAACTTATTCTAGTTGGTTGGATGAGCATACTTACACCGTCAATTTCCTTCAACTCTAGTCAACTTAAATGAGTTGACTATTGACTTTTCCCATTGATCCATATGCAAAGAATATAACATTCCAAACATTTTGCACATAGATCCATGAGACCAAGAAACAAAATTAGTGGAGTTTGAATTAAAATATATGAGCAATAAAAATAAATAATTTCCATTAAGCAAGTCCTTCTAATGATGTATCCCAAAAGGCATTAACTTAACATATTGATCACGTTCAAGAACACTTGCCGTTACATACCTAAATAATAACAACAATAAATACATAAATATAACATAATACAATATATTTCTATATAGAAATAGAAACATAATAATAATAACAACAAACAATAATGATATATTGATATAATATTAATTAATGAAAAGGTATAACTCTTTAGGAAGAGTTGCATTAGACACCCTTTAAATAATTATATATACGGGAAAGTCTATCTTTTAAACCATATCTATTTTATCAATATATATATATTCATGGATTATTTGTATTTTCGAAAGTGGAAGTTCGAGAAGTTACGGCCATATCGTGATTTTTAATCATAATCCTAGGAAGTCCCTAAATTTATGGCCTTTGACCAAGTAAAAAAGAAAAGAAATTCAAAATAAAAAATAAAAAGGAAGAAGTAAAAAAAAAAGAGAAGAAGAAGGAAGATTGCCATAAAAATAGGAAGGTAAAAAAAAAGGTAAAAGTTATAAAAAAAGGACAAAAGTGAAACCACACATGGTTTCTTAAAGTGGGTTTGGGTTTGAATATAAAAGTACATAATAATTACTATTAAAGAGCAAGTTATATTTGAACTTAGGTGGGGAATGTAACACTCATTCCTCCCAACCACCCAATCTACTCACATTTTACAAAACTTAAGGGAATTTTTTTTTTAAAGTGCATAATAATTGCTACTAAAAAGTAAGTGATATTTGAACTTAGGTGGGGAAGGTAACATTCATTCCTCCCAACCACCCAAGTTAAGGACTATAATTTGGAAGGTGAAAATTTTAAAGCATATAAAGAAGTAAAGTCCAAAATAAATCAATAAAATTTCGACACAAACAAAAGAAAATGGAGTCTTATGGAAAAAAACAAGGAAGATTTCCAAGCATTTTAAAAACTTATGTTTCAAAGTTATTCCAAATAGAAGGAACGATTAGAGGGAAAAAATTACTATTTCTATTGCTCCCGGTGAACGTAATAATTATATTAGTGATGAATTTGCTAATGAATTAGTGATTCCAGACTCAAATACAGGTGAAAGGTTAGACTTTTGTAAAATCAAAGAATATCCAATAAGTGATTTACAATGGAACATTGAAAATTATACCAATGTCTCACAATTTATAGTTAAATCCTTGTGGAGTAGTGACGGTGACCTAGTTTTTGGATTACCATGGCTAAAAACATTGGGGACTTTTTACCTTAAATGCTGGAAAAAAAATTTATGTCATTCCCCTACAAAAAGATAAAAATTACATTGTTGGACATTAACATGAAGACAGATTTAGAGGTTGCATCATCTAAAGACTTCAAAGAAATATCAAATATGTTGTCATAAGAAAATGAGAAATCAATATAGACGATACAGAAGGATTTCAACAAGGTTATGGATTGTAAGGAAGAAGAGATCTCTCGTCTAAGAGATCATAATCAGAAATTACTTCTGCAAATCAAGAAGGTGAAGGATAAGGCACAATACAATCAAAAGCTAGAAGAGGAGAATCAAGATCTTCAGAAGAAACTATTAGAAAATATCGAAGAGAATAATCAGCTTAAGAAGCATAAAAAACATTTAATAGATCACATTACGAAGCTTAACTATGATGAGAAAGCGCAAGATGAAATTTTAAGGAACCTTAAGAATGATAAGTATTCGTTAGAAAAAGAATCAAATACAAATATAGTACTTTCCAGTTCAAAAAGAAGCCAATCTAGTAAAAGTACAATGTCCAACACATATCAATGATCAAAATATGATGCTAGTGAAAGAAAATAACATTGTGAAAATTCCCTATCGACACCCCAACCATATAAATAGGTATCCTCGAAAGTGGCAATTGTTGAAAGATAATGGTACTAATGTAATCAAATTTCTTGACAACAAATCAATATGGAATTCCAACAATCGACAACAAATCAATTTGGGATGGATTGATCTGTCAACATATTGGAAGTTATTCTCTACACTTAGAAGTTCGTATTGACATGTTTCATCAGCTACGACGTCACAAGGAACGATGTGATCACATTATAAGGCGTTGAGGACAAAGCCTTTATAAGAAAGAGGCAATGTTACATACCTAAATAATAAAAACAATAAATACATAAATATAACATAATAAAATATATTTCTCTATATAAATATATATAGAAATAGAAACATAATAATAACAACAACAAACAATAATAATATAATGATATAATATTAATTAATGCAAAGGTGTAACTCTTTATGAAGAGTTGCATTAGACACCCTTTAAATAATTATATATACAGGAAAGTCTATCTTGTAAATCATATCTATTTTATCAATATATATATATATATATATATATTCATGGATTATTTGTATTTTCAAAAGTGGAAGTTCGAGTAGTTACAGTAAACGGTTTTTTACCGACAATAAATACATAAATATAACATAATACAATATATTACTATATAAATATATAGAAATAAAAACATAATAATAACAACAACAATAAATAATAATATAATGATATAATGTTAATTAATGAAAAGGTGTAACTCTTTATGAAGAGTTCCATTATACACCCTTTAAATAATTATATATACGGGAAAGACTATCTTGTAAATCATATCTATTTTATTAATATATATATATATATTCATGGATTATTTGTATTTTCGAAAGTGGAAGTTCAAGAAGTTACATTAAACAGCTTTTTACCGTTACACTTGCTACTTTGATAATTGATGTGACTTTAGGATTCAATTTCCCCATCAAAACCAAAATTTCATCTTAAAATAGGAAAAATAATCTATGGTCGATGTGAAAAATAGAGATATACATTTTGAGTGAAAATCTCTATCTTGCAAATAACTAGTATCTACCAAATAGTATTTACAATTGAAGACTTAAAAGAACTCATTGGAATATACCAACCACTATTTTACCTATCAAAAAAGTTTGCATGTATGAATACATGTTGAAGGACATGACATATATCAATGTTGATGTTGTCATTAGATTCCATTTTATATGATAGTAAGGTATCTTACAAAAGGTCTGGATTTTTTCTAATAGTTAAGGATGTATAAGTAAATTTGAGTCTTATTGCTTCATTTAGTTGTAAGCTTATTCAGAAAAATGTTTAAATAAAACTAATGAAAATCAACCTTAGTCAAATATTTTAGTTTCCATTTTATATGATAGTAAGGTATCTTACGGAAGGTGTTGATTTTTTCTATTAGTTAAAGATGTATAAGTAATTTTGAGTCTTATTGCTTTATTTAGTTGTAAGCTTATTAAGAAAAATGTTTAAATAAAACTAATGGAAATCAACCTTTGTCAAATATTTTAATTTATTAGTCAAAGGCCCAACTAGTCCCATAGATGGAATCCATCAAAACCTTAAATATATCATCATGCCACCTAAAATACATTTCTCTATATACAATGAAAAAAAAAATAGACAAAAGATCTTTAATATATAAAAGCAAAATAATAACTCCAAATTAAAATGTGAATCATTAAGAAACAGATATCTTCTAACTCTACGTAGTCCAGGATCCCCTTGATAACACTAGTAAAGAAGGCCCAATAACCTAATATATCATGTTTTTAAATGAATGATCCACTCATGTTGTTTGAGAGAAATTTATATTTTGTCTAGGTTAACACCAATTTGATTTTAGTTTACTAGAGTCTTGAGACTGTATATGTTAATGCTCTTTCAAGAGACCAAAAACAAAATTGAGTTTTCTGATGATGGAATACCACAATATGTGTTTAAGAGTCTATGCTTAACATATTATAAAATAGAAAAGGGCTAGAACGATAGCTTATGTGTACTCTCCCTCTCTCTCCTTCCCTCCCTTTCTCTCTCTCCCTATATATATGTGTATGTATGTATGTATGTTGTGGATTGAGAAAAGTAATTTCCTCATTCTTTGATTCATAAGACATCTAGGAATTCTAGTAATAGAGGTACATCTATTTAAACACCCCCATCTGACTGATGTCCTCTAGTTTTGTTCCCTTTTTTACATTATATACATGCCTAGTTATCCCTTGTTACAAAAAAAAAAATTCCTCTCTATCCAATCTACCACTCTTAAATCCCATATTCGAGCACCTAAGGTAATTTACCCTTCATTTTGGTTTATTCTTATGTTTTTAGTATGGTTGAATTGATTTATGGGGTAGTTACACTTACACTTACACTGTATTTTCGCTACCATTTTTAGTACTAAGGTTCTGCACTAGGTAGAATACAAAGGAAAGATTTTTCTTCCCTGTTCAAGGATGTTCAAGTATCTGATGATGCATCAACCTCATATCAATGTGGTGTTCTAGTCCTCAACTGAACCTGAGTTGTATAAAATATATCATCAACCTCATGTCAATGTGGTGTTCCAGTTTTCAACTAAACCTGAGTTGTATAAAATGTGAAGAGAGTGTGGTATGTCATTTATGTAATGAAGAATTAAATGATTAAGTTATAAAATGAGAGATATTATTTCGATCGAATTAATGATCGATACAACACACTTGAAACAACTTTCCCTCATGCACTACGTTTCATGAGGGTTTGATCGACCTAAACTAAACTCCCTTGTGATTTATTACAACAATTCCAATTAAGTGGGTGAACTGGAAACGACCCACAAGTCTAGAAAAACGTAGTCCTTACTATTTTTGACAGCTTCTTGTATATAAATATTTAAAGAACCTGAATGAGAACACCCCTGGAGATGATGTGTATTGTTATGCTTCCCAAATTATTTGCAAACTCTTATACTATTGTAATTCATATTCACCGATAATGGGGGATTAGAATTCTGGAAGTGTTATGTTACATGTTCACTTAATTGTCATGATATAGCTTACTTAAAACATTATCTGGAAAGGATTTTCTTTGTATTTAAGCCATTTCAATGCTCATAGTTCACACTTGTTTCTCTGTTGTTTATTACATGAATACAATCATATGTATATTGATTTTCAGGTTGTGTATGTGTACCATATATTTACGTTCACATTAGTAGTTTAATTGTTTCTCGTAATTCATATTCCTTGTAATCATATGTATATGTCGATAAAATTTTGTCTTAAGCTTTCCTAAAGGTTACTATTATGGTTTTGTGCTATTTTCCACCTTTGCTTACATTTCAAATATTTATGTTTATTTCTGCATCGTATCCATTAGGAAAGATAAAAAAGGATTTCATTATAGATCGAGTTGGTAGTTTTCATATTATGTTTACTTCTGCATCATATCCATTAGGAAAGATAAAAAAGGATTTCATTATAGATCGAGTTGGTAGTTTTCATATGCATCTTAACCATGTTCTTCATTGTTTTCCTATATTGTTTTGGTTTCATTTTGTTATTATAATCATTTTTGCAAACTTGATAGGATAAAATCTAACAAGTATATATATGTATACAAGTCTTATTTAACTCTTTATGCTTGTAGATTAGTAAATCTCTATGTCTTAGTTCTTATGACAGATGTGAAATGTTATTTATGAAATTTCACTCTTTATGTTTGTAGATTAGTTAATCGCTGTGGCTTAGTTCTTATGACAGATGTGAAATGTTACTAATGGAATTTCATTGTTGTATATTCATTACTCTTTTTCCTTTCTTTATACTCATTTTTGCACCTTAACTGTAGATATAAACTATACATAGTGTTTAATGTAAAGAACTAACAACATGCATTATTAGAAAATTTGAATTTGAGTAGGTCATAATAAAGTTTTATACCTTGCATTTGCAAGCTAGAATATGATATTTGTTATTAATCACTAGTACATAATCGAAATCAGTCCGAAACTTGTTTTGTTGATCACCTTGGGATACTATGTTTCTACATACCTTATTAAAATAACATGTATTAGAATCGATATTACTCCACGACTAGAACACACTCATATATGTTCTTTTTAGGAGATTTAGTCATACCAATGCAATTTAGAGTTGTAGTTTGAGCAGTGGATCAGTCATTTCACTTAAGCATAGCGCCTCCAAACATTAAAGCTTGTAAGATAATATGCATGTCCAGGTCAACAGTTTTAGGATGTTTAAACTAGTTTTTGAAACTAGTCTTTGTGTTCTTACTCCTAAGCATAGGTTTTGTATTGGTGTTATTCAAGTAATCACCATCCCATTCGCAATACTTTTTTTTTCCATTGGCTCCTGTGTTTGTAATTCATTGTTCATCTACATACTTACTTCTGCATGCAATTTGGTTATTGTTTATGTATTCTGTTATTAGGTATGACTTGAAGTAACATAATAGATTTCCTTAGGTTAGTCATCACAAAGCTATTATATTTCATTTTGATAAAATAGATTGTGTAACAATTTCCATTTCAGCACTTATCCGTTATTTTGGGAATTTATCTTTGCACTTCAGTTCTATTTTATGTACTTAGATTTGTAATCACATTAGCATAATTTACCCTTAGGTAGGTTATTGTAATAAGGATAGAACTCATTAATTTAACACTTCTTAATCTCCTTTATTTCTTTAGAGTTAAAGTAGTTCTTTGCTATACCTCTGTGAATATTTAATTTTCTATCTCATAATGTTAGTATTCTTCCTAGAATAGAGTTTGATTTAGCACGTTGTAAATTGCCACTAGTGTAGAATATCTCCCATTTAGGAAATCATAAGCCACTAGTTCCCATTATCTATCATAGAACAAATATAACCTATTTCCACATTAGCACTCTAGTCCTCTATTTCCTATGCATGTAACTCAAAGTTCACAAAAACCTTAGTTTTGAAAAATTCAATGACTAAGGTTTATCATTTGAACAAATAATTGACCTGACACTCACTACAATCGAAGATGGTCATATTCACACAAAAAGTATCATGTATTATATATATAGGCCATAGTATGTACATTTATACACATGTCAAATTATGCAGACATGCATATTGAACTTTCTAGTAACATATGGGCTATCTAAGTTAACATTTTCCCCTTTTTCAGTTACATCTTTGAGTGGATCGTCATATCAGAGTGTGCATCCATTTATAGGTGGGTTGATATGTGAACCATAATATGATCAATTGTATTGTCTCTCAGTAGACTCTCATTCATGGCATAGGTACTATCATTTGAACATGGAAAATTTGTAATACCCCGGTTTTGACCCCATGGTATTAAATATGTACATGATGTATGTATTGTATTTGAATCATGGCAAAGAGCTCAAGGCCAAGGCCCTGTCATTAATTGATATTTTTCGGATAGGTGATCAAGGTTGATACCTATGGTTTTGGTGCTAAGTCAAGAACAGAGCATTTTAATATATCATGTAATTATACAATTAATAAAATACCACAACTAGCTATGGGACTGCAATGTGAAAGAGATGGGGACATGATTCCACAAGGGATAGGGTGGGGATTTAGTCAAACCCCCTAATCCAATAGCGTGTGGCCAGATGTCAATGGGGAAACCCATGAACCATCAACTACCTTTTGTCCTCTGTCCTCAATCATTAATTTCTTCCAAAAGTTGGATGAGGAAGTTAATTCCTTGGGCAGAGCAAGGCATGGAAGTCTGTTGCTTGACTGAGCTAGCCTACAATTTTGCAGTATGGGGAATGCACGTTCTTTCTTCTACAGAAAGGAATCACATGATGCATAACAATCTGTGCTTTCTCCTAGACGCAAGAAAGTTTTTTTGTTCCTGAGCATCGGGGATTTTTATTATTCTTTTATTCATTCAACCATTTGGTTCATGGGCACTATTCGTTGAGCTTGCTTGCAGATTCGTGTTCTTGTCCTTCTTGTTCATGTTGGTCATTTAATCTTGGTTGAGAAAATCATGGTATTGATAAGTAAATTAGCAGTGGAGATCACTCAATTTTATGAGAGTGTAGTTCTCTGTTGTCTCCCTAGTGTTGTTGTGCAGTGGTCCATTGTTTAGAACGATTTGTTTTCACTCTTGTGAGTCGCAGAAGGTGTTTTCATAGTGGTTTCCTCTATTCCAGAGTGAGTGAAACCTGTGTTGTTGTGTTTCCTTGTGGTTTGTTGTGTTTTTCAGCCTGGTTTGGGTCTGAACTATATGTAGGACTTAGGAGTCGAAGAGATGTAAAATTTGCTTGCGAGTGTGGAACCTCACAATAAGATAAGAGTGGATGGTGAATTTTCTCTGCACATCCTGAAGAGCAATAGAAGGGAAGGTGTATCCCGAGGGAGTGTGGAGCAGACAAGGTGACACTTCCTTGTGTTGGGTGTGTAGGTAACGTGGATGCCAGTCCAGATAGATCTTGTGAATGTGTCCTTAGCTCTACCGATGAGCTCACTGGCTTATTAGTTAGTCCTGTCCATTGCCTTAGTAGTCTGATAAACCCAAAGGATATTGGCTTGGATGACATCCTGTGAAACCCAATTGTATATTGGCTTGGTTGGGTATCCTGTGAAACCCAATTGGATCTTGGCTTGGCTGAGAAGCTTGTGAAACCCAACTTGTAGTTGGCTTGGCTATGTCTTGTTGTTCTTTGGGTCATGTATGTAATCCTTTCTTGGACATCCAGTGAAACCCAACTATGAAATATGGCTTGTTTGAGTATCCCATGAAACCCATATGTTGGCTTGGTTGGTCATTAATGTGGATGTTGGCTTGACTATGTACAGTCTATGAAACCCAACTATTTGTTGACTTGGTTGTGTAGCCTTTGAAATCCAGCAATGTTTTAGCTTGTTTCCTAGACAGTCTGGTAAACCCAACTATGAGATGGCTTGGTTGTGTATCTACTATCCTGTGAAACCCATCTATTGGTTCGATTGTGTGTTATGATTTTTGGCTATGTGTAAGCATGTTTTTACTTAGTTCCTTGTGGAAATCCTGCCCAGTTCGGGGGTGGCAATGGTGTTGAGAGATTAATGAACACACTGGCCTATGGCTGGGTGGAACGTTGCAGGGACATAGCTAGTTACGAGACAACTTAATCATCAATATAAGTATATATGTTATGTTTTTTTAAGCCATGTATTTCTTTATGAGTTATTATGATAATGTTGAATGCTTATTGATGGTTAAGTAGAAGTTTACTTCTGTTATGTTTTCCTGTATTTTACTTATGTACATGCCTTTTTTTTTTACAATGCATTTGCCTAAGTTCATGGAGACTAGAAACCTGTTATAGATTTAGGAGGAAACTAACTTAGTGTTTCCACCCCTTGGAATCTACCTGAGGGAGGCGAAAGGCAGAAACCAGAAGAGGGAAAGAGGGAAAGTTGAACAAGGAAGAATTGTTGTGTTTCCGCACACCGAGATCTGCCTGTAGAAGGCAGAAATGGAAGTTGAAAACAAGGAAGAAAGTGTGTTTTCCTATTTTCAAAGTTCGAGGTCGAAAAGCAGAAGTTGGAAGTGCAGAAAAAGGTTAAGGTCAATTTTTTTTCCCAATTTCTGAGTTCTGCAGTGGAAGGCAAAAGTGTGGAAGTTAGAAGGTGGAAAGTGGGTAAAGGATTTCGTCATTTGTTATGTTTTTGACTTCCGATTTCGGAGGTCGAAAAGGCGGAAGGTAGAAGAGACCTTAATTGTTTCCATCACACATTATGTTTCTTATTTATGATTTCCAAGGTTGGAAGTGCGGAAAGGACATGTTTAGTGTGGAAAAGGTGTTTTCGGTCGCAGAAGGGATTTGTCAAGGGAGGAATGACTGTTACAGTGGTTTCTAAGCCTGAGAATGAATTTTGAAGTGTGTGTTAACGTCCATGCCCTGTGTTTCAAAGGAGAACAAGGGTTTTTGAAGTACAAATTTTAATTTATTCGCATTATAGGGTATGGGGACGTTACATTGTGGTATCAAAGCTAATGGTTGCAACATTGGGACTAGATAGTCCAGGTGACAGTAAGTAAATGTTTTTTACTTCTAAAATAGCTATGCATCTAACACCATTTTTTGTTAACACATTTTACAGAGTCATAGTGCAGATTGAAATGTTGGGTTTTAGCCCAGAAATGAGAACCTATGGCATGAATGATGCATGGAGTTCCTATGGGAATGAGGAAGATGCCATGGGTGAAAATGTCTGAGTTGGAAATGTCGAGATAGAATCTAATGGGAGGATATTTCAAGAGACTCCACTAGACATTACATCCACCATGAGAATCTTGATTAAAGCTCACGAAGAGCATAATCAACTGAATGCAACCATTCTACATATTTTGACAGACATCTAAAGACTGATGAGCTATGGGCGTCGTACAGTAAAACTAGAAGGTAGTAAGAGCAGTTCCAGAAGAAGAAGAAGGTATTCTAGTGGATTGTCTGACTCTGAAGGATCCACCAGGGGTTCAATCTATTCATCTCACAGAGAAAGGAGAAAGAGGCACTACAGAAACATCTCACATGACGAGTTCAAAAAGGCAAGGCCTCCTACCTTTAATGATGAGGTAAATACTGGTCAAGAAGTTGAATCTTGGCTTCTTGGGATGCAGAAATATTTACAAGTCCAAGACTAATAGGTAAATATGAAGGCTAGGGTAGCCATCTTCAATATGAATGGAAGAGCATCTATATGGTGGGAGAACCTCAGGAAAGTGAGGAAGATCAATGACAAAAATATTGTGTGGAAATAGTTCAAGAAGTATTTCAAGCATAAATACCTCTCTGGCAGGTACTATGATGACAAGATCAAAGAATTCCATGAGCTAAGATTGGGACAGCAGACCATGGAAGAATATGCAAACAAGTTCTTGTAAATTTCGAGGCATGTCAGATACATCAAGGATGATAAAGTAAAAATTTAGTTTTTTTTGAGTGGGTTACCTCAGTCTTACAAAGATATAATTGAGTTTTATGAACCTAGAACTATGGAAGAAGTAATAAGGAAATCTAAGTATTGCTATGATCAGAAGAAAGGAAAACCTGATTACCATAAGGCATGGAAGGATAAAAATAATGAGAAGTTTGACCAATGGAAGAAAGGTTTCAAACCTTATCACTTAAGAAATCAGTAGAGGCAACCGTCACAAGATGTGAATCATCCATCTAGAGTGATGGGAGGTAGGCCAAGAAATCCAAAATAGAACAGAGAACCACTCCAATGTTGGAAATGTGGAGGACCCCACATGTGCAAGAATCATCTACTTGAGAATGGGTATGTGAGGCAAGATCGTGCAACATTCAAGAAGCTTAAAGAGTGTTTCAAGTGGAAAGGAGTGTCCCTAGGATTTATGTAGCACTAGAGGTCCGCCAGACAGATCATCAATCAACTATGGTTGAATTTACAGGTAAGATTGTTGAGCAATCTGTTTCTGTTTTGATTGACCCTAGATATACTCACAATTATATCACTCCTAGAATTGTTTAGATTTGTTCTTTTAAGAATTTAAATCATAGAAACTCATGGCTAATTTAGCTAGCCAATGGGACTAAGAGAAAGGTTAGCGAAGTGGTAAAAAAATATACATTGGTTATGAATGGATTGGTCACTTATGAAAACTTGAATGTCTTACCACTTGCTTCCTATGATGTTCTCATTGGAATGGATTGGTTGGAAGCACATAGAGTTAAGCTTGACTGTTATAATAGGACTATTGAATGTATGGATGAAGAAGGAACCCAAAGGGTTGTAAGAGGCATTCCAAAGGTGATCTTTGTTAGGCATATTTAAGCAATGCAACTAAAGAATTTATGTAGGAAAGGTTTCCAATTGTATGAAGCCCAGGTATTGGAAGCAGCAAAGAATGATAGTCCTAGGTCGGAGGAATTTCATGTTTACAGGAATTCATGGATGTTTTTCTTGATGAAATTATAAGGCTTCCTCCAAAGAGGGACATTGATTTCACAATTGAACTAGTGCCAGGAGTAGAACCAGTGTCCAAGACACCCTACAGGATGAGCATGCCAGAAATGCTAGAGTTGAAGATGCAGCTGCAAAATTTATTGAAGAAGAAGAATAGCAGGCCAAGTGTGTCTCCTTGGGGAGCATCAATTCTGTTTGTAAAAAAGAAGGATCGTACACTCAGGTTGTGTATTGATTACAAACAATTGCACAAAGTCACTGTGAAGAATAAATACCCTCTTCCTAGGATTGATGACCTCTTTTATCAAATGAGAGGATAAAAGGTATTTTCCAAGATTGACTTGGTCTAGTTACCATCAGGTAAGAATCAAGGATGAAGATATTCATAAGACAACCTTCAGAACAAGGTATGGACATTATGAGTTTGTAGTGGTACCATTTGGTCTCACAAATGCACTAGCTACATTTATGTGCCTTATGAATAGTGTTTTCAGTAGGTATTTGAACAAGTTTGTTCTTGTTTTCCTCGATGACATTGTTATTTATTCCAGGAATGAGGGAGAACATCAAGAACATCTAAGATTGACATTGCAATTGCTAAGGGAGCATAAGTTGTATGCCAAGTTGAGAAAGTGTGACTTCTATAAAGATAGAATTCATTATTTGGGCCATATTATCTCAGATGAGGGAATATCTGTAGACCCTGAAAAGATTGAATCCATTATGAATTGGCCAACCCCAAGAAATGTGACAGATGTGAGATCTTTTATGGGACTTACCAGATATTGTAGGAAATTCATTGAAGGATTCTCCAAGGTTGCACATTCAATCACTTCTTTGTAAAATAAGGGGATAAAGTTTCAATAGACACCAAGGTGTGAGGAAAGCTTCCAGCAGTTGAAGAATATTCTCACAAGTGCACTAGTTTTGAAAATTGCAGACCCAGAAAAACATTTTGTGGTGTGTACTAATGCATGTAATCAACGACTTGGAGGAGTTCTTATGCAATACAACCACGCAGTATGTTATTAGTCAAGAAAGTTGAAGGATCATGAGAATAACTATAGCACTCATGATTTAGAACTTGCATCCATAGTACATGCTCTCAAGATGTGGAGGAATTACTTAATGGACACAAAATTTGAGTTAAGGACAAACCACTATGGTATGAAGTATTTGTTTGATCAGCCAACTTTGAATGCTAGGAAAGCTAGATGGCTGTATTTTTTGTGTGAGTTTGATTTTGAAATCAAACACATACAAGTAAAGGAAAACAAAGTGGTTGATGCACTCAGCAGGAAGGTGCATGAAATGCATGTGGCATCTCTTAGTATTATCCAGTCAGATCTATTGAGAAGATGTATGAGGGATATAAATTGGAAGAATATGGACTTCTTACTTATAAAAACAGAATTTATATTCTGAATTTAGCAGATTTGAGGAGAATTGTTATGGATGAGATCCATCAAGCTCCATATTCTAGTCACCCAGGATATCAGAAGACAATTGCTACAGTAATAAAACAGTACTTGTTTCCAGGAATGAAAAAGAACATTGCTGAGTATATTTCAAAATGCATGAAATGTCAATAGGTGAAGGTTGAGCATCAACAGCCAAGAGGTTTTTTGCATCCTTTTCCAGTTCCAGAATGGAAATGGGAAGTTGTTTCCATGGATTTTATTACAATGTTGCCAATGAATTGGAGACAACATGATTCCATCATGGTCATGTTGGAAAAGTTGACAAAGGAAACACATTTTATACCCATTCAGTAAACGTATAAAATTGATGCCATTGCAAAAATATTCATGAAGGATATTTTCAGATTGCATGGATTACCTAAGGAAACAGTCCCTGACAGGGATTTCAAGTTCACTTCGAATTTTTGGAGGGGTCTGTTTGTAGATTTGGGTACAAAGATGAACTTCAACACTACCTACCATCCTCAGACTGATGGTCAAATAGAGAGAGTGAATCAAGTGCTTAAATACATTATTCACATGTATGTAATGAACAAACCAACCAAGTAGGAGGATTATTTACACTTGGTATAGTTTTCCTATAATAATGGAAAGAAAGCATCCTTGGGGATGAGTTCATATGAATCTTTGTATGGAAGAAGGTGTAGAATTCCTATGACATGGGATAATCTAGTAAACAGGATTGTGCTTGGTCCATAATTGCTCAAGGAAATGGAGAAAGAGGTTGCAAAGATCAAGAAGAATCTGAAAGCATCCCAAGAAAGACAGAAAACCTATGCAAATAAGCATAGAGTGCATAGATATTTCAGTGTTGGGGATCATGATTACCTTAGAGTGAGGGAAAGGAAGAGTTCCTTGAAGCTTGGGAGTTATGCCAAGTTGGCACCTAGATATTGTGGGTCATTTAAATTTCTTGAAAGAATAGGTCTAGTTGCATATAGACTTATTTTTCCTGCTAGTACTAGAGCTCATAATTTTTTTCATATTTCTTTGCTTAAGAAATATGTACATGATCCTAACCATGTGATTGATTGGTATGTGATCCAGGTGGAACTCCAGTGAAAGTTCCAAACTGATCCATTGTGCATCCTCAATAGGAAGGCCACCATGCTCCGGAATCGAGCCATAGGACAAGTAAAGATGCAAAGGGAGAACCATGGTCCTCAGGAGGCTACTTGGGAGCTGAAGGATGCCATGCGATTGGAACATCCATTTTTGTTCAATGTTGCAGAGCAATGAGGTGGTTCGAGTGTAGCATTTTTGTTCAATTTTGTAAAGCATTGAGGACAGTGTTGTTGTAAGGGGGAGGGAAATGTAACACCCCGGTTTTGACCCCATGGTATTAAAATTGTACATGTTGTATGTATTGTATTTGAATCATGGAAAGGAGCTCAAGGCCAAGGCCCTGTCATTGATTTATTTTTTATGGATAGGTGATCAAGTTTGATACCTATGGTTTTGGTGCTAAGTCAAGCACAGATAATTTTGATATATCATGTAATTATACAATTAATACAATAACACAACTAGCTATGGGACTGCAACATGGAAGATATCAGGGCATGATTCCACAAGGGATAGGGTGGGGAGTTAGCCAAACCCCCTGAGCCAATAGGGTGTGACTAGATGTTAATGGGAAAACCCACGAACCCTCATCTACCTTTTTCCCTCTGTCCTCAATCATTAATTTCTTCCAGAAGTTGGATGAGCAAGTTAATGCCTTGGGTAGAGCAAGGAATGGCAGTATAGTTGCTTGACTAAGAAATCTTGCAAGTCAGTAGTCTGGGGAAGCCGCATTCTTTCTTCTGCAGTAAGAAAGCACATCATGCATGCCAGTCCATCTTTTCTCCCAGACACAAAAAGGTTTTTTTGTTCTTGAGGGTCGTGGATTGTCATTATTCTTCTGTTTGTTCAACCATTCGGTTCATGGGCGTTGTTCATTGAGACTTCTTTTAGATTAATGTTCTTGTATGTGTTATTCATGATGGTCATTCAATCCTGGTTGAGAAACTCATGATATTGCTGAGTAAATAGGCAGTGGAGATCACTCGATTTTATGAGAGTGTAGTTCTATGTGGTCTCCCAGTCCTATTGTGAAGTGGTCCATTGATCAGAATGGTTTTCTTTCACTCTCCTAAGTCACGAAATATTTTTCCGTAGTGGTTTCCTCTATTACAAAGTGAGTGAAGCCTATGTTGTTGTGCTTCCCTGTGGTTTGTTGTGTTGTGCACCCTAGTTTAGGTATGAACTATATGCAAGAATTAGGAGTGGAATAGATGTAGAATGTGCTTGATAAGCCTAGTGCAAAGCCTCACAATAAGATCAGAGTGGCTGGTAAATCTGCTCTGCACATCCTGAAGAGCACTGGAAGGGAAGGTGTAGCCTGAGGGACTGTGGAGAAAACAAGGGGACACTTCCTTGTGTTGGGTATGTAGGGAACGTGGATGCCAAGCTAAATAGATCTTGTGAAGGTGTCCTTAGCTCTATGGTTGAGCTCACTAGATTAGCAGTTCTTCCTGTCCATTGCCTTAGGAACCTAATAAACCCAAAGGAGATTGTCTTGGATTACATCCTATGAAACCCAATTGTATATTGGCTTGGGTGAGCATCCTATGAAAACCAATTGGATATTGGATTGGTTATGCATCCTGTGAAACCCAACTAGTAGTTGGCTTGGCTATGTCTTGTTGTTCTTTGGTCCATGAGTGCAATCCTTGATTGGACATCCTATGAAAGGCAACTATGAAAGATGGATTTGATGAGTAGCCTGTGAAACCCATCTGTTGACTTGGATGGTCCTTAATGTGGATGTTGGCTTGACTTTGCATAGTTTGTGAAACCCAACTCTTTGTTGGCTTGGTTTTGTAGCCTGTGAAACCTAGCAATATTTTGTCTTGTTTCCTAAATAGTCTGATAAACCCAACTGTGAGATGGATTGGTTGTGTAGCCTGTGAAACCCATATGTTGTCTTGACTGTGTGTTATGGGTTTTGGTTCTATAAGCCTGTTGTTACCTAGTTCGTTGTGGGAATCATGCCCAGCTCGAGGTGGCAGTGGTGTTGAGAAATTAATGAACACACTTGCCTATGGTTGGGTGGAACGTTGCAGAGACATAGCTAGTTGTGGGACAACTTAATCATCAAGATAAGTACCTCTATTATGCTTGCTTATTCCATGTATTTGCTTATAAATTATTATGATCATGTTGAATGCTTATTGATGGTTAAGTAGAATTTTACTTCTGTCATGTTTTCCTACATTTTACTTATGTACATGCCTTGTGTTTTTACAATGCATTTGCCTAAGTTAATGGAGGCTAGAAACCTGTTACGGAGTCAGGAGGCAGCTGAATTAGTGTTTACACCCCTTGGAATCCTCCCGGGGAAGGCAGGAGGTGGAAGCCGAAAGAGGGAAAGTTGACCAAGGCACAATTGTTTTGTTTCCGCACCTTGGGATCCTCCTGCAGAAGGCAGAAAGAGCAGTTGAAAACAAGGAAGAAAGTGTGTTTTCTGATTTCCGAAGTCCGAGTTTGAAAAGTGGAAGTCGGAAGTGCAGAAATTGGCTAAGGTCGAAAGTTGTTTTCCTGATTTCTGAGTTCCGTAGCGAAAGGAGAAAGTGTGGAATTCAGAAGGCCAAAAGCGGGTAAAAGATTTTGTTGTTTGTTATGTTTCTAACTTTCGATTTTTGAGGTCGGAAAGGAGGAAGAGGAAGTGTGAAAGGTGGAAGGAGGAAGAGTCATTAAGTGTTTATGTCACACATTATGTTTTTTATTTACAATTTTTGAGTTCGGAAGGGAGGACAGTGGAAGTGTGGAATGCATAGTGAGGAAAGGAGAGGTTCATTGCAAAAAAAGGTGTTTCCAATCACAGAAGGGATCTGTCAAGGGAGGAACAACTGTTACAGTGGTTTCTAGGCCTGAGAATGAAGGTTGAAGTTTGTGTTAACATCCATTCCCTGTGTTTCAAAGGAGAACAAGGGTTATGAAGTAAAAATTTTAATTTATCCGCTTTATGGGGTATGAGGATGTTAAAAAATTCCCCCATGTCAGGTAAATTATCCCAATACACCTAACACCTATCGAAGGTAAATTATTTGAAATTTGATTGTTTGTTATAAATGGATTGCACATGTGTGTGTGTCTGTGTGTATACAATATATATATATATATATATATATATATATATTCTCTTGTTCATAATTATGTACTTTTATGTTTATTTCATGAGAAGTTTGATGTAGAGAGAAGTACTCATTCTAATGGGGATTTTCATTCCAAGGATCATGTTCAATCAGAGGGTTGAAATCAACCTCTCAAGTTCCACTAAGAGGATGAGTATGTTCCCATAACTACATAACTCTCTGATATACCTAATGATGTTACTTTTGTAAGGACTTGTCCTCCTAGTCCCTAATTTCTTAAAAT